>JAEBDU010012053.1:0-39366 GCA_016802625.1 Heliconius numata
TGGCCAAGTTTGACAGCCGTAGGTGAGGCATGGGAGGATACATGTGTTAAATATTTTTGATTTTTCTGAAATGGGCACTGATTTATTCTTCATTATTTCACGGAGAGACCAGTATCTTTGCCAGGTGTTATTTATTCGTCTGTCTACTTCCTTATTTGGCAGATCCTTTACTGATATTACTTGACCCAGGTATATATATTCGTTGACATATTCAATCTCTTCCTCCACTTCTATTTTGACTTTGGTCATGTTAGTCATTAATTTGGTTTTGCTGGTATTCATTGATAGTCCTGCTTTTTTGCTTTCTGATGCTAGTTGTTGCAGCATTAGTTGTAGGGTGTCTGGATCTTCTGCAAACAAGACTATGTCGTCTGCGAATCTCAGGTGGTGTAGCTTTTCTCCATTGATATTGATGCCGAAGTTGTCCCAGTTGAGTTGCCTGAAGATGTTCTCTAAGACTGCGTTGAATATCTTGGGTGACAGCGGGTCTCCTTGTCTAACTCCTCTCTGAATATGGAATAGATTTCCTGTTTTTTCTAGTTGTATTTTTGCTGTGCTTTTCTCATATATTTGCTTTATTATTCTTATATATTTTTGCTCAACCCCTTGGTTTCTCAATGAGTCCCATATGTAGCTATGCTTCAGGGAGTCAAATGCTTTATTATAGTCGACGAAGGATAAGTAATACGGGCGGTTGTATTCGTTGCATTTCTCTATTACTTGCTTGACAGTGTGTATATGATCAATTGTTGAGAAATCGGATCGGAATCCAGCTTGCTCTATAGGCTGATTACTGTCTAACTGTTTGGTCAGGCGTTCTAGTATAATTTTTATGAATATTTTATACAGGTTTGGGATTAAGCTGATAGGTCTATAATTGTTTATATTACTCTTGTCTCCCTTTTTATGCAAAAGTATGATTGTTGAAGATGTCCATTGAGAGGGTATTTGTTCTGTGTCTAAAATTTGGTTACATATATGAGCAAAAGGTTTTATTATTTGTTCAATGGTTGCTTTTAGTAGTTCATTAGTTATTTTATCATCGCCAGGTGATTTTCCTATCTTTTGTGTTTGAATAGCCCTTCTTACTTCGCTTTGCAATATCTGTGGGATTGGTTCTTGGTTTATATTGTCCTTAAATGTTGTATCGTCTGTTTGTTCCTTTAGATTGTCTGTATATAATTCTTTGTAAAAATCTGTTGCTGTTTTTAAGATGTGTTGTCGTTTGGTTGTAGTATGAACATTGTTGTCTTTATCTTTTTTTATCGTTTTCAATATCCATGTAGAATATTCTTTTAGTTGTTTCGAAGCCCTTTTAATGCCTCCTGTTTTGCTTATTTGTTCTCTTATTATATGGAGCCGCCTTGCTTTTCTATGGTCCCTTATTGCTTTTGTGATTTCTTTGCTAATGTTTGTTATTTTTTCACGGTTTTCTGTTCTATTACTAATCAAATCTTCTCTCTCCATAATCTTCAATCTGGCTGTATTTCCAAGCTTGTCTTTTGTACCTTCCCACGAACAATTCTTTAATTTTGACAGCGCTTCTTCTAAAGAGTTGTACTTGTCTTGTACGTTACTTTGCTTCTCTATTTTGTCTAATGAACCTTTTAATTCGTGTAAGTTTTGTTCTGTTAAAAGTGGTAGGGCCCCCCCTTTCTTTCCGTGGAATTTTCTTCTTGGTAGTTTCAGTTCCTTACACGCAATAGCACCTCTCACCAGTCTATGATCGGAATTAAAGATAAATTTGGGCACCACACCTACATTGTTAAAAATCTTGGGCACATTAGTAGTGATGAAGTCTATCTCATGTTTATCTTTGCCATTAGGGGAGATCCAAGTCCATTTATTTTTCTGCTTTTTGGGAAAAAAAGTGTTCATTATTCTCAAGTTATGTTCGAAACAGAAATCTATGATTCTTTGGCCATTATCGTTTCGCCTTCCTTGGCTATATTTTCCCAAAATATATTCACCTATTTCCGATTTACTTCCTATTTGACTATTAAAATCTCCCATTACTATTATATTCTTATTTACTATTTGCATTGTTTTGGTGAGGGTTTGGTAAAATATATCTATCTCCTTCTCTGTTGCTTGATCTGTAGGGGCATATATCTGAAGGATTGAGAATGGATTCCTGAAACCAGGTAAATTTATATTTAAAATGCCAATTCGATCTGATATGCCAACAAATTCTTCCACATATTTTTTAAATCCTTTTTTAACCAGAAATCCTATTCCGTATTTCCCTTGAATTTCTCCTTTGAAAAAAAATATGTATTCTTTAAATTCTTGTATCTCTTCTCCGGATCTTCTAACTTCACATAGGCCCATTATGTCCCATTTAATATCCTTTAATGCATTTTCGAGCTCGATAAGTCTGTCTTCCGTTCTTAGTGTCCTTGTATTCAGAGTGGTTATATACAGTTTGCTTGTCTTATTATTTAGGGTGGATGGAGTGGTATTTGAGGGTGTTGGTCTATCAACCCCACGAGGACCAGTCGGCTTGGGGTTGGTCCGTCTCCGGTTGCTGATATCTAATTGCTAATTCTTTTTATTGCTAGTTGATGATGAGGAGGTAAATGAGTTTGATCTCCCTCTCATTAAATCATAAGCATTGGTTTTATTTACTTTGCTATTTGAAGACATATTATATTGTTTTTTAGGGTTTATATATGTTCCTGGAGAAGTTGATTGTTCTCTCTTCTTTCTCTCTGTAATTATATTGTCTTCCTTAACTATCAGTTTATCATACTTTATATAAGCAATGTTTCCTTTAGCCTTTTCCTCTTTAAGTTGTTGCTGCAGTTCTTTTCTTTTTTCTAGCACCGATTTTGGATAATCTTCAACTACATAAACATGTTTAAATCTTTTCTTGTTTTTTAAAATTTATTTTAAATTTTAATAATAATAAATTAATTTTTTTTTTTTTATTAATTTTTTTCCAATAATTTGTAAAAGAGATCAGAACAGGTCTGGGTTTTCCTTTATGTTTGTTTCCAATTCTAAATGTGTTCTGAATATCGCTTGTTTCAAGAGAGATGTTGAGGTCATTTCCAATAATTTCTATAATTGCTTTGAGTAGATCTATTGAGCCTTTTTCTGTCTCATCCAATTTGAAGAGTAGTATATTATTCCTTTTCTTGTCATTTTCTAGTTTATATCTTTCTAGTAATTCCATTTTCTCTTTGAGTTTTTTATTATCTTCCAATATCGGCACTAATTTTTCGTTCATCTGTTTTAGAAGATTGTTAGTGATCATTGTAGTTTGCTTGTCCATTTCTATTTTCATTTGGTCAAAAAGCATTTGAAATTGTTGCTCCATTTTTATTTTTATTTAATTAACACAAAATTCAACTAAACACAATTATCTTTGCGTATGACAAAGCGTTAAGTTATGACAGGCCTACACTATTATATTATGCGAAATACACGTAATATGAAACTAATGGCTGTTACGTTTTGAGTGGCGGGACTCAACGCCGCACTTTGCCTCGATACTAGAGCGTGGAAACGAATAAATACGAGTATTATTACTTTTACTACTTTTACTACTATTATTACTTTTATTTTTAAGAGCTACTATCATTTTTCATTAAACATTTTTTTACAAAAATAAATGAAAAGGAAATAAAAGTAAGAATAAATAAAGTAATTCATTACTTCGGTAATATTTATTTCACCAGTTCATTTTATGACTCCCACAATTTACTTTTCCAAACCTACATAAGTTTTGAGGAGCTATTAGAGTCTAGAAAATATATTGGTAGGTTGATAATATTAGTGACATCGTGGTTTCTTTAAGAGATAATAAGATATTTGATTTCTTGAGATTTCTTTTTCATCTTCACGCTGTATCCCACATGTGCGGGTATGCAGAAGGAGCTTAGTAACCTAGAGGCGGAACTCAACGCCGCCCTTTGCCTCGAACAATAGAGCGAAGAAATTAAAATACTAAATATTTTATTTCGTCTAATAAGAATCGAACCCACAACCTGTCGCGTTTACAGACACACGATAAGATTTATATTAAAATGTATTAATTATTTTTAAAAAGTAATTTAATGATATAACACACCTAATTCCAAATATCGTAGTAGAAATAACATAGTGTCAGATCACTATTCTGTTTTTTTTTTTAATTTACTAAGAAAATAAACAAAAATTACACGTGGCAAATTTAAAAACTTATTTTAAAAAGAAACAATCAACAAGAAAATTGTCTTAATTTCAAAGCGAAGGAATGCGGAGCGGACGGTAGAAAATTACACTATTTAAACCTCCGCTATTATCTTAATTAATTAAGAAAAAATCTAGGACAATTGTTTTTAAGATTCAATAAGACTTTTTGTAAATCCATTTTTCTTTGTTGTTTTTTCTTATTTTGTATACAATTTTTGCTTATGGATTTATCAGGAGCCAATTTAAAATATATTTGTTTTAAAATGTAAAACATAATTAAAAAATAATTGAATTCAAATTGAAAATATTATTTATGCAAATAGACTTTTAAATCAATATGGAATCGTGAACATAAAGCCACTACCGCTCGGAACGTGGTTCTGCTGAGGAGAGTTGCCTTTTAATAAATAATAAATAAATCTTTTCGTCTTGTAATAAATAATACAATGTATGTACAAACGACGGGAAGTATTGTGGAATAATACTTCCCGTAATATATAAATTTAAAATGGACCTGAAAAACAAAGTAGTCAGGTCGATAGCGATATTATCCTCATTATCCTATAAGACTAGATTTAAAATGATATTAAAATTGACAAATATATAGGTATATATGTAAAAATATCTATAATAAATAATATATAAGATTAAGACATGTAAGAAATAGCCTCGTTTAGGCTTTATTTAGTCTTAACTTTTGAGTAAATATATATTTTTTTTAAAAGTGTGTAATATATTAATTATATTGAAAAAAAGGGTACGGACTATAATATCCATAGAATTATCAGATTTGAAATAAATAAAAAAATTTACCTATCCTGCATGATATTCAATTGACCTTAATTCCACACATTTTTATCCTTTAAATATTGTTGGAGGAGTATGTTTAACTATGCCTTGATAATTAACTTTGTTTTTACCGTTACTCTAAATTTCTACAGAGACAAATTTGAAATACGACATTCTAATATTTCACCAATTTCAATTCTAAAACCAATCCAATACCACAAAATTCTAATATCATTTTCAAAAACAAATGCATATATTATAAAAGAAAATACGATAAAAAACCACTTTTTACTAGGAAACAGAACCCCCAAGGCACACTCAAATGTAAGCAATGAGGCGCAACGAAATCTGGACACAAGAATGGAATTTTATGTTTCCTGCTTTAAAACAAAAGATATAACTTTAACAAGCTGAGGTAGCTTATTTCTCATATAAAACTTTCTCAATAATTGACTATTGTGTATAGTAGTAAAATGAGAATTCTTCTCTAATAGTAATAAAGAAAAAAGAATTGTTTATATATTTAAGTCGCGAGTAGCAAAGGTGTTAATAATAAAGTTTGGTCTAACAAAAAATTTTATTTTTCAAACTTGCCGTGACAATATATTTTTTAATTTCCATTTTTTTTTATTGTAACGCTGCTGTATTTAGAAAGAACTGAATCAAAACGTTCCACTTTCTGCTATCCGGATTCCAGATTTTTTTTGAATTAAATGAAAATGAAGTGCCTTATTTGAATACCAAAAAATAACAAATAATTCGTAAAAAATTCTATTTTCAAGTGAAATAAAACTGCCAACTATTTTTCATAACGATATAAATTATTGTCAACGTATACGAAATTACGTAAAACTTCTTTCACTAATCCATAACAATTTGTAAATGACTTAGAATCTGTATTTTTTTCTTCTCTTTTTTTCAGCTTCACGCTTTTTCCCGCACATGGCACCCTGCCATAGGGAGAAAAAAATATACACATATTTTTTGCATCTCAAGCAGTGGTATGATTTTCCCATTAGAAGTAATAAGGGCTAAACCAATGACATTTATTGAAACGTATTTTCCACACCCACTCTCGATATGGAACAAATGTGGCACCATTAAAGGAACGGAAATTCAATGAGAAAAACATAGCTACATTGATAAAATGTCCCATGAATCAAATCAATAAATATTAAATATTTTAATTTCTTAGCTCTGGTGTCGAGGAAAAGCGGTGTTAAGCTCCGCTGGTGTATCAGTAATACCACTATTTTAGCTGGAATTTTGAATTACCTAGCAAACTATTGGACATTGGACATGTATATACTAGGTTCTGAAAAAGATCTTTAGTTTTAAAAAAACACTTAAGAAAAATACCTTAAAATATCTACTAATATCGACAGAAGATTAAATCTCATCAAGTAACATCCAAATTACATTTAAAATTCTACATTCTGCTCAAAAGGAAATCGTTAAAAGCAGATAAAATTGAAGCTGAATACTTACGAAATACGAAGGTATGCAAAGTATCGGTGGTAGCAGAAAGCTACTTATAATTGCTATGGAGCATCGCTTCTCCGTGCATAAAGATGCTCCATGGGATGGGTACCTGAAATATTAGATATTTTTAATGAAATTGAATATGGAGAATGTTATTTGTGACACATTTGAAGAATATAAGAGAAATATTCTTCTCTCTAGGCGGCTGTTGTGGGTTCAAATCTTAAATGAGAAATATTCAATAGATATTAACAAATATTTCTCAGTCATTCCCTCACTTTATATCACTAGAAACAACAGAAAATATTTGTCTGTAACAAAAAAACTATTTCCATATTTTTCAGCAAAACTTAAAGGCAAAATTTAGTACATTTCAGTATTCAGTTTACGTAGAGTCATAATTTACTACTGGAATAAATTATTTCAGTTTATAGCACGCCGTTTCATAAAATATAATTTTAATATATATCTTCGTAATATATCTTAAACATGTTAGAAATTATCATCGTAAAATCTTCATCAGGATGTGATTTAATTCAATTTCAAATAAGTGTACTTTATACTATTACAATAAAGATTTGTTTAGCTTAGCGCTACATCCTGCTCATAGCAAGGTTGATAGAGGATACCTGGGAACGTAATGTTCCCAATAAGATACTCCCGTTCCGCCGTTTTGCCGCGAAAAAAATGAAAATATGAAATATTTTATTTCCTCAAGTGGGAATCGAACCCACAACTTGTCACGTTTACAGTCGCTTGTGTCCCTGCACCACGACAGGTCTCGACTATTAAACCACAAAAATTAATGAACCAATTCGTTCCCCGCTTAGTAGGGTGTAATGTTAAGATACTCCATTCTCCTCTTTCCATGGAATTTTCTTAAATTTCCGTTTTATCTTATTTCCTATACCATACCTAGAATGCGTATAATTTTAATTACGAGATATAACGGAATAGATAAAATATTTTACAGCATGTCTAGACTACTTCGATATTAATCATTCGGAACACACATTGTATTAAATTACTGTATTTTACATTTCAAAACGTATGATTTTGTCGTCGGGGGGTTTACAAGTAAAAATTTGTATTAGTATTAAAATGTGAACGGAAATGTCTTAATGTAAACGGAGTGCTTTAACACTAAGTTAACGTGAAGCTAAAAAAACAGGTCAAATGCGAGTTTGACTCGCATGCCGAGGGTTCCGTATCAAATTTTGGATTGTATGTACAATTTAAAGTTAATGTATGCACTTATTTGAACTACCTAAGGCTAGTGTCAATGTAAACGCGACTGGTTATGGGTTCGATCCCCACTCGACGAAATGAAATATTTATTTGAATTTATATTTCCATTTCTTTGTTGTGGTGTCGAAGCAAAGCATGACGTTAAGTTAAGCGAGGCGAGGAACGGAGTATCTTAACACTAGGTGTGTGAAACTGATTGGATTTATTTGATTATAGAAAAAAAATAAGTGCACCTATACAACGTATAATGATCTATGATAACACTTAAACCATTGAAAATGAGTCGCACTTAATACCGGGTTTAACCTAATTACCTCACAAAGAAGAGTATGTGTCGATAATTTGTTATTTGAATTAAACACATATTATTTTTATAATAAAAAAAAACACATATAATTTAGTTCGTTTAGTTTAGTTTAGACCTAATCCACAAAAACATTCCCATAAATATCAATCAAAACAAACATACAGACCATACTATCTTACAAATGTCAAGATAATTAATTAGAAACAATTAATAACATTCAATAAATGATAATCTAAAACACTCAAAAGCTTACTTAATAGCGATATATCTCCAGATGGCCAGAGACAGAGTCAGCAATATGGACGCGGTGTGCAGTATCTGCGTGAAGTGCATGTGGAACAGCATGTACACCGCCCAGGAGTACGGCCGGTCCACTTGACCGGGGAACAGCTGGAAATTAATTATGGTTAGAGATTTGGTGTTGATAGGACTTTTTTTATGGATTTTTTTTTCGTATAATAGTCGTAGCGTGAAAGCTCTGGGTTTGACTCTGAACGCCATAGTTGTATGTTATTACAGTATGAACTATGGGAATGTTATAAGACGAAAACGGAGTATCTTGACACTAGGCTTGAGACTGTAGTGACGCAGCGGCACAAGGGTGTGACTGAAACGCGACGATTGTGGGTTCGATCCCCACTCAGCATCCCTACGCAGAAAGTGGTGAACGGAGTGTCTTAACAGTAGGTTCTCTCTGCCTACCCTGCTGTGCATACATAAGAATAGAATATCAATTATATAAAACTCATATAAAAAATAGACATATTAGTAAAATAAAAACGTTTCGGTTATTTTTGCTCAAATATATAATTTATTATAACAATCACATTCGTTGGATCAACGTCGGCTTTGGGAGGAAAAATTACTTGTCTACGTGAAAAATTGGTATATTGACTCAGTCATTCGTATATTGTTCACAGACCCTTGTTAGTAATATATTTGGGACAATATGTATGGCTAGCTTTATATGAAATATATTTCACGAGTTCAAGTTGAACCATTTTTAGAAGTTTTAACAAAAATTAATACAAAAAAAATAATAATTTAGGTGGCATAGTGTTAACCATGTTGTCTTAATATAAATGGTGTGGACAGATGGACAGACGTAGAGATAACAAAGCGATCGTATAAAAGTTTTTTTTTCTTTTGATGTACGGAACCCTAAAAAACTTAATTTATAAGAATAACATTTTTAAATTTAATTATGTTTCAACTTTTCTTTCAATTTCTTATTATTTTATCATAGATAACTTTTAGGTAAACAAAAGATTCTTACTCTAATAGCTCTTTCGAGTTGAATAAAAACTTTTTATTATACTTTGGTTTATTTTTCGTATTAAAATATTCTCAGAAAACTGTTTTATAACTTTATATATTTAACTTTTGTATTAACTGTATACATATAAAAAAAAATAGCATTAAATTAAGTACATTTCAATAAGACGCAGTTCCCACTGCTTCTCACTTTGAGTGTGATGGTTGTAGATTCAATTCCCGTGAGTAAATTAATTTGCATTTGCACCTGCTTTGTTAAGAAAAGCGCGATAGTCTCTTAAATTAAGCAGTCAATGGGAATGGATGTCTTAACAGTAGGTTCTCTGTTTTCCCTACAAAATGCGGGGAAAGCTTAAAGCTGAAAAAAAACTATTTTTCTTTTAATTTGTATTTTTTCGTTCCTTTAATTATCTAAGCCATTGCTATCTACATGTAGTTTTATCTTATTTTTCCAATCAATCTCTATTGTCTTTTCCAATTTACAAGTAATTAATGTCCTGCGAAACTCAGTCCATGTGCTCAAATGGAACACACGACTGGAACAACAATTGAACTATAATGAAGAAGCTTCAGCATCAGCATGGTAGGTTTTTATATTTTTTTTATATTTTAATATATCTTTTTGGATTCTATTACATCGATAGATATCCCTAACAATAGGTTTTCTCGTATATCTCCCATGTACTATTTTATTACATATATAGATAGTATATTTCTACATAAAAGATAACTAGCGACTCGAATGCGGCTTCGCCCGCATTAACCTATTTTCATATTATAACCAAATTATTCAATATTTTAGCTTTATTCTGATGCTTAAGCTATTTTACTGCAAAGTTTTATCAAAATCCGTTCATTCCTTTTTGTGTGATAGTAAAACAAATATTCATCCTCATAAACTTTCACATATATAATATTAACAGTATAGTAGAGACCGTCGGCACAAGGATGTGACTGTAACGCGACGGTTGTGGGTTCGAACCCCACTCGAGGAAGTGAAATATTTATTTATGTTTATATTTCCATTTCTTCGCTCTGGTATCGAGACAAAGCACGGCGTTGAGTTCTGCCACTCAACACGCAATGCCTCCAGAATTCGGCAGAAAGTGGGGAACGGAGTGTCTTAACACTAGGTTCCCTTTGCCTACCCTGCTGTGTGCGGGATACAGCGTGAAGCTGATTTAATTCGATTTAGTAATCATATAAGAGTACAGTAGTAGTATATAAAGTACTTTTAGTTGAAATTATCATATAACTCCTATAATTTCTTTACTATTTCACCATAAAATCAGGCTGCGGGATTTAAATGAATCTACCGCAACGTAAATTGGAAAACGTAAATGAGTAAAGCAATTCGTTTAAGTGAGATAAGATACAGGTTTCAATAGACTCTATTATCAAACTCTACGGAATATTTTCGTAATAATTGAGTTTTCACGGCTTTTAAGTATCCAAACTTTCTAAGGAGATATCTAAACTGAGGAAATATATTTTAGAAAAGTTACCAAATTTAATATTAATGAAGTTAATTATGTTTAACGGAACGCCCTGAGGCGTTTCAGGGTCAAATTCTAATAATTGATTTTTCTTAGTACTATTTATTAATTAAGGCAAAAACTTTTAAGTAAGTAATTATCGTTTTTTTTTATAACTAGTGGCGAGAATGTGACGTTGATAATTATATTTTCTAGGTTTATATTTTTTTAGCTTTTACCAAAATGATAGGAAATATTTATAACTTAAACTACACTTAAGTAGTGTTTTGTTTTGCAAGGACGGAAAAAAATGCTATGAAAACAATTCATTCCCCCTATTGGAGATTGAACTCTGATTCATCTTAATAAGCCAGACGCGGTCGTTCTGTGCCACAATTGCCTTTGCCACCAATATATCATTAAAATTTAAATATTGATTTATAAATCAATATTTGCTTACCAAATATCTATATATAGCGAAGGGCACGTACTCCATCATCACGAAGACATCAGCCACGGCCAACCATTTGAGGAGACGATTGATGGGTGCCGAAGCCAGGTCTCGACGTGTTAGAACTGCTACGTTGAGAGCGTTCGCTAAGCTACCAAAAATACAAATCTGAAAATAAAAAAAATAGTTTATTATAATGGCCAATTTTTTTTTTGCAAACGACATGGTGGTGGGTTTGATTTCTATTAGGGGGAATGAATTATTATTTATTAATATTTTCATACTATAACTAGGGAAAGCGCGGCATTGAATTCGGCCACTAAATACACGCATTGCCTCGATAATTCTACGGAAAGTGGGAGTGGAATGTCCATACTAGACTCCCTTACCTTACGCTCGGGCTTACCTCACGCTCCATCCCGCATATAGGAAGCTATATGCGGGATAGAGCGTGTAACTTAAAAAAATTATGTTTGTTTAATTTAAAAAAACTTAATTGGATTTAAAATAAATAGCAAAGACTTCTCCCACATAATCCGACATATGTACATATACATATATATGTAAGAAAAGTAAAGACTATGCGGTAAGAAATAACCAAAACTGTCTACTAAATGTAATTCTAAGAAGGGTGTGGTGTAGGCCTGTAGGGTATATTTGAATACATTATCGATAGACCAGTCGATAAATATTTACATTAAACACACAACGAATGTAAGTAACACTTTTCTTTAAATTCTGGAAGCATTACATGTTGAGTGGCGGAACTCATCCCCGCGCTTTCCCTCGTTACCAGAGCGAAGATATGAAAATATGAAATATTGCTTTTCCTCGAGTGAGAATCAAACCCACAACCGCATACACTCACACGCTTGTGCACTACGACGGTCTTCATAAATAAAGAAAATATTTTTTATTTGTTTTATTTAATTTCGAAAATAACACAAAATTATCAAACAATTTCAGTACAAATTAGTAATTTACAATTTAAGCAGCGAGTAATTATAGAGAGACCGAATTAATTAAAACGCGATGACTACAAATTTGTTATCTATTAGCACGCCGCCGTTTAAAACAATATCCTCAATAATTTTATTTAGTACGATTCAAATTTACTAACGAATTGAGAATTCCTCCTTTTACAGAAGTCGGTTAATCTCCTATTATTAGATAACATAAAGCTAACAATAAAGCTAATATTCATCTAGTATTTATAAAAATTAAATAAATAAGTGAGCTTCACGCGGTATCCTGCAAAAACATGAAAATATTAAATCCTTTATTTCCTCGAGTGGGGTTCGAACCCACAATCGCGATACACACTCGTACCCCTGCGCCCGTGCCCTCAGAAAACTAAGAACCAAACTAAAATAATATTAAATATGTTTGTTATAGTACATTTTGTTTATTATTCACATATTACCTTTACATAATATTTAATGATCTTACATAAAACTCAGTTACACAGGTCAGTTTGGCTTACAGTTATCGGAACAGCTCAGCTAAATTGAAAACTGTTGCTTCATCCACCCAGCACTCGCCATCTCATTTGAATAATATGTAAATAACTGATAGGGACTGGCCGTGTATTTTTAGATGTTTATTTTGATATATTTTCACGAAAATAACATGAAATAACCAGGTACTTGGCGACGAACTTGGAGCCGTGTGAGTATATCGCGGCGGTTGTGGGTTGGATTCCCACTCGAGGGAATGAATTATTATTAATTTATAGTTTCATTTCTTCACTCTGGCACCAAAACGCAAATCCTCGAAAATTCGACGGAAAGTGAGGAACGGAGTGTCTTAGCACCCTCTGCTTATCCTGCTGTGTACGGGCAACAGCGTGAAGCTGATTTAATTTAATTTCAATTTTCTTACTTACCAACAAACTGATATATCCATGTACACTATTATACGCGAGAACGAAATCCCTAAAATCTCCAGAACAATAATCATAGCCGTCGCACTCTTTCACTATAGAAATATTGTATTTATTCCTCAATTCCTCCAAAGTCTTCAGCCATTCCACGAAACTTGGTGTCTGGTTGCTTTCCTTATGTTTAAAAAGTGATAATAAACGGCTGTCGTCGTATGACGTGTCGAAACTGGTGTTGACATGTCTGTGACGTGTCTCGTTGCCCGCCAGCATTGTGATAGAAACATGCACTTTTGTTCATCACTTAACACTGACACTGAAGCATGATCCGTCTATTTGAACTAAATCGTTTCTACGCACAAAAGAGACGCACAAACGTTTTTTCGTTCACTCGCACTCGAGAACCCATTGTTGTGCACCTTTAACAAAAAAATATTATTTTAAATTAAATAATGAAATAAAAAAATGTCTTTGTTTTGTTTTCAATATGATTTTAGTTGATCTTTGACATTATGATAAAATTGAATAGCTAAATAGTTTATACGTAATATGGAAATAGTACAAAAAAATAATATTTAAAAATTAAGAAACTAAATAGAATAATATAAATATTAAGTAGAATGACGTGTCCAAGTGTTTATTAATAATAGGAAAATATAATAACTCCTAACCTGTATAATAGCAAATATATTATTATAAGCATTTAATATGAAAAGAAAATGTTAACGAAATTATTTTTTTAGACGATTGTTTTCAATATTTAATAGTACTTATTTGTTTCACTCTATCATAGCCATAAAACGCTTATCTCCCATAAAATATTAGTCTATATACTTAATGTAACGACAAGCCATAATAGTAAATACGATTACTCACACTCACTCACTCGGTTAAGAGACCCATAAAAAAAAATATTTTTCATATAAATTTGCATCAATACTGTATTGAATGTAAACAATGATTGTGGGTTCGAATCCTAATCGAGAAAATTAAATATTTATTTTCTGGTGTGCGAACACCAGAGCGAAGTGTTGAACTCTGCCATCCAACACCCAATGTCGGCGGATAATGAGTAGCGGAGTGTCTTAACACTAGGCTCTCTCTGCCTACCGTAAAGTTAAACAAATGAATAATAATTATTCTATAGATAATTTATAAAACTAATTAAAAATTAATAACTCAGCAAAGGTAAAACTAACTTAAAGAAACAAAGTTTAAGAAACAGTACATCCGTTCTCTTGAATCTTTATAAATGTTTATATAACATTCTCATTCTTATTTCAATTCAGTCGTCTTTCATTATTTATATTATTTTAAATTAATATAGAAACAATTGATCGTATTACTTTTGAAATTTTATATAGAATTTTTTATATTTAAGTTCATTTAAAAAATATATATTTATTTATAGTAGATATTGGTACATGCTGTGGTGGTCGCAATGACTGTTATAAAAAATAAGAAATAATAAAATAGAATAAATAAGCTCCAATTCTTATAAGGAAAATAGATAATTGGGGTAAAAATCAAATACAGAAACATCTTCTTGATTCAGTGAATTTTCCTTGACTTCGGATAAGCGTGAAATAATGCATTTGACGAGTTGTCAAACTTTCAATATTTTGGATGAAGAATATTTCTTATTTTTCTTCAAGATTAACACTGTATCCTGCATATAGCAGGAAAGGCAGAAGGGACCTGGGAACTTTCCATTAAGATACTTCCATTTTCGTTCACAAATGAGTCTTTTGGAAATCGTGAACACTAGGTTCCCTCAGCGTAGCCTGCTATATGCGGGAAAAGAAATTATGACAAGGCTAAAGCCACATAGAAAATAACCACTAAATCTCAAACTATATTTAGCTGGATTTAATATCAGCTTGTTAGTTTGTTACGCCCGATAACGACATGCACGTGATAAGAGCAGCAATTAAAAGTGCTTTATTAGAAACGATACATTACAGGCCATTACACAACACTGATTAGAGATATCTATAAATATGAATAGCTGTATTCTAATCTACGTCGATGCAAATTGCAAATTGCAATTAATAGCTATTTGTTTTCTATTTGTTATTTAAAGCTCCTCACTGTAGCGGAGGGAAACTAGTGTTAAGACTCTCCGTTCCCCACTTTCCGCTGAATCCTAGAGGCATGGCGTGTTGCGTGGCGGAACTCAACATCGCGCTTAGACCAGATACGTCGAAGAATTCGTAGATCTGACTCATGACTCAAAATGGAACCATTCGGGAAGCTTCACCTTTCAAATAAAAAAAATTAGAGATTTTGATAAAATCTGAAATGAAAATGAGTTAACAAACATAAAAAAAAAAACAGTCGAATTAGTAACCTCCTTTTCTTACAGAAGTCGGTTAAAAATAAAATATAAATAATTCTCTAATTTTAGAGAACAATAAATAGGTTCATTTTGTTATAAATAAGAGTAGAAATTTCTACAATATATATATAAAAAAATTACTTAAAACGTTACAGTCTTCCAGATAAAGCGATTTTTCCCATTAAAAGATTTCATTATATTCGTGACAATTCTCGTTAAAGGACACACTGTTCTATTGTCGACTGAATGATGTCAACAATGCTGTTTACTTTGAATCTTTGCGCTTGCACAAGCGGAATTGCAATTTCCATTGAGGTTTTTATATTTGTTATGCGTTTCTATATTTAAACGTTTTTTTAGATTCACTAGGAAATCAAATGTTGAGAGTTGAGACAGTCCGTTCTTCACTTTACAAGCGAGGAAATGAAAATATCAATATTTAATTACCTCGAGTGAGAATCGAACCCACAACCGTTGCCTTTACAGTCATACGATGGGCCACGACGACGGTCCCAGGATACTTAGTTTTAATATTTTTCATTATTCTTGTAAGTATTAGTTATTTATAACCTTGTCATACGAAAAAAGCATAAAGCTTTTTCAATATTTTCTAACGAAATTTCAATATATTGCAAACATAAAAATTTATTATGAACCTTATATAATATAGGTAATAGTAAAACTATAACAAACAAAGACTAACCATCAAGAGCAGAATGTCTCGATATAAACATAAGATAAGAACAACTTCATATTTCACGCCGTGTAAATTGTAAGAGAAAGCTGCCTTACGATATAACGATTAAGAAATTAATTATAAACTCGTTCAACTGCTTACTGCTTAGTCTCACTGAACCTCACATACCAAATGCAAGTATGTAGGGGAGAGCGGGGCTAAAAGTTACCGAGGTAAGTTGTTCCGATGGAAATAATTTCGCGGAGAAAAGTGATAGGAATATTTAGTAAACATATAGTGAAATGCAATGTGATAGCGCACCCATGGCCAGCATATTGAACAATCCAGTGGCACCCGAAACCAATGGAATAGCACACGGGTGTCGTTGGTGCACGATTGTAAATATTTTTGCATTTCAAATTTTTGGTCTGTCTCACAAATATTAACGATTAGCCTCGAGTATGTTAGTGTTTTTTTTACATTATATTACCTACTATTTCGGAACACTATTTGTAAATTATTTATGTTTTCTATATCTTATTTATATTAAATTTTTTTTCAATACGTGTTTTTGGGGCTAGATGTTCCCTTTTTTTGGGGCATGTTGTGACCTGTAGTTGTGACGAAAAACTTTCGCCGATTCATTTGTACCAATAATGGGATGTAAATATTGTAATTTAGTAACATGCGGACTTATGCTCGGAAATCAACTCGAGGTTATGTGTCATATGAGTTGATGCAAAAAGCAAGGGACGTAGAAAGACCAAAGAATTACATATACATATTAAGTGCGAAAACCTACAGGTATAAAATTTTTGTTTATTATTTTAGTTTAACAAAATCTAAATAAGATTTATTTTATGTAAGATTATCTTTTACTTTTTAGTTCCGTTGTGTTTCGGTTCGGTTATTTTTTTGTTTAAAATTAATTCTTTTTACGATTTTAAGTGTAAGTAACCTTAAAAGGATACTTTTTAAACGAGTATTGGTTGTGGTGGTAGTGGTTGTTAACGAGTGGCATCTGTTGTGATATGTAAAACTTGACTCAATTAGGTATTATTTTTGTGGAAACTAACATTTTGGTATATTAACAAGAAAATACATAAAAAATATTCGGGCGAATTGGGAACCTCTCCCTTTTTTGAAGTCCGTTGAAAATGAAAACTTCTTTTTTGAGGGTGGTTGAAAAAAAATGCAACGATGGGGAATCTTACTTCTGACAATAATTTTAACAAACTTTTCCATTGTAACTATTCCAGTATAATTAATATTTACCAAAATAAAAACAAATTTTCTCAATTTTGACCATATTTTATAATCAGAACCTAACCAAACTTTCATCAAACTATCCTTGAAGTGTATCCTTTCAAATAAGAAAAGAATCATTAGAATCGGTTGGCGTGACATTGAGTTATTCGTCATTTTGTCGCACACGTGCCAATACAAATTTAATACTTATGTGATTTTCTCATAGATACCATTGTTAAAAATAGACCAAAAAAAAATTGGTTCCCACATGGGAAGCACTACCTTTCAAATAAAAAAAAATCATCAAAATCGGTTCACCTAATCAAAAGTTATGAACTAACATACATAAAAAAAAGAAACAGTCGAATTAATAATCTCCTTTTCTTACAGAAGTCGGTTAAAAAAGATTTGATTTTGCGCCTGGTGATTATTAATGATACTGTTGATTATTCCTTAAATAAACAGGCTTTGTTCGATTATTTATTGTTTTTTATTTTGCAAATAATAGCTTTAAAAATATGGTAACAATTTACCCCGGTCTGTTAACAACTTGCCCCAAGTCGGGGTAAGTTGTTACTTTCCGACTTCAATCATAAAAAAAATCATTATAAAAAAGTCTTACAAAGAATACCCCAAATTACTGTTTTAATTGCAAGTCTAGATATGTAAGTTGAATTTGATTATATTGTATAAATACTAAAATCAAGTATTCGTAGCAATATTTGAGGTTAAAAAAAAATCGGAACTTTTGGCCCCGCTCTCCCCTAGTTGAGAGTACTTTAAAGTAAAATATTACCATTTACTAAAGTTGTTTAAGCTATTTGTTTAAATTATTAAGTTTATATTTAAAATTTTTATATAGAAAACATAAAAAGTCCATTTAAATTAAATTAAAATAAGCTTACGGTTTTTATGCAATTTTTTTTAGTTTCTCCCTGTATTTTGAATATAGTAGAGTTGAGAAAGGAAACCTGGGAATCTACTGTATTGAAAGTTGAGATAATTTTTTATAACAATTTAGCTAATAATTATTTTCAAACAACCTCGATATTTCTTTTTCAATAAAAATAGCATATTAAAAATAGTAACTGTTCATAGTACAATTAACTTAAAATTATTTAACGCGAACCATTTAAGTGGCTTCTGTATTGTTTGTATGAAAACTGAATTGAAAGGAAAATCAATTTCTCTGCAGCTTTTTACGGGTAATATCGCGAGACACTAGTGTTACTTTTATAGACTGCTAATAAAGACTTCGAAGTTCTATTATTTCTTGACTTTGTTTTATATTTCATTTTAATATAATATCTATTGTTATTACAAAAATAATAACAGAATTAAACCCTTAGAGCCTGGAAATTCGATTAGAAGTGGCTCTAATATTCGATTCATATAATTAATCCTTTTATTTAGCTTCACACTGTATCCCGCGCATAGCAGGGACAGGGAACCTAGGAAGCTAGTGTTAAGGCACTTCGTTCCCTACTAAGACACTTTCGTTTTCCACTTTCAGAAAAATTGGCATAACAAGGCATTGCACGCACTCCCGGAACACAACGCCGTAGTTTGCTCTTTACCAGAGCGACGAAACAAAAATATTAAACATACTACTATTTTACAGTCGCGTGCTAAGCAGTTTTTTAATCTGTTATATAAAAAAAAATCAGCTTCACGCTGCATCCCGCACACAGCAGGGTAGGCGGGTTTATACATTAAATAATATATATGGAAGCCACGCAATGCTAATAGACAAACATTTGTTTAACTAAAATCTAATCTAATGAACATGGAATTGTAAACAATAGTAAATCTAAATAAATATATTTTTATATATAAAATAAATCATCAAGTAAAATGTTTTCGTTTAACCTTGTCACATAAAGGTCATGTATATACGAACGAGTACATACAAATTATACATTCAACTTTAAGTACATATATGTAAATGAAGTTTGGAAAATTGTCTGTGGTGCGACCGTACGGCGCCTCAGGAGATGTCAGGACAAAATCATCAACACCGAATGACGCAAAATCAATAAACTATTTAAACAATGCTTAAAATGTCAGAATGCGGATATTATTTTAAGAAAATGATTAAAAAAAGGTATTTGCTTAGTCTGCTTAGGATATCTGCTTTGGTTTTGTCTCTTACGTTAATTATACAGCGTTCACAAAAGACCAAATAAGGTGTAGGGGAAGGTGTGGGTTCGAGGTTCTTGAAGAATAACATGAAATTTGTATAGGAGTTGATTTAAAATAACAAGAGCTACATGAACAATTAAATATCGATATATTCCTTAATATTACTGACTATCGGTCAAAATCCTAGTCGATTTATATGGAAGAGTATAATAATTAAAAAAACAAAGCGAATCTACAGCACTTTCCGCTGGATTCTTGGGATTGCGTGTTGAATGGCGGAACTTAACGCCGCGCTTTGCCTCGTCATCGAGGAAATGAAAGAATGAAATATACATTTCTTTGAGTAGGAATCGAATCCACACAAAAACAATATCAGCTTGATATATATATAAAGAAAATACAAGAATATTCTTATAAATTTTCCTGTTTTCCTAGCATTATTAGTTTTTACAAATATATAACTTAAATTGATAAACGAGCATCATAACGTTGTATAGCCCTTTGTATAATGTAATAGTAATATTCCTTAATTAGATATTCTTTCTAAGGGAAAACTTACTTTATTTAATTTTAAAGTTAAATCAAGAAACTTAAAGTAGTTGGCAAGCTTTCTTGCAATTTAAAAATAACTTAATTTTCGTTGCCGCGTATATAAAACAAAATAAAACTTGGAGAGGAATTATTCCTGTTCTCTACGCCTCTCCTAATCTGTTGCGTTCTTGTCAGTTTAAATTTTCGTATTGTTTATGAATATTCTATTTGCAATTAGCTGGCAAAGTATAAAAGTTCTGAAAATTTATAATAGTCTTAATAATATTTAAAATTAGCAGCAGGGTAGGCAGAAGAAACCTACCGTTAGTCACCACTCTGAAAGAAGAACTTCTGATATTTGAAAGAAGAAGAAGAAGAAAGGACGGAATGCAAGATCAGTATAAATAGTAAGATTTTAGTACAATTAAATGAAGACATAACTTTCTGGACCCGGCAAGGGATACAGCGTGAAGCTAAACTAATTTAAGTTACAAATAAATAACCTTAAAAATATAAATAAATAAAAAAATGTAATTTTAATTTAATAGTAGATATTATTTACCAATTTAATATACACATATTCAAATTAATTACTATTAATAATCCAAGCTAAATGTAAAACTAAATTTGGTACTATTGTCACTGAACTAACGTTATAAACATCCGAATGTGCAATTTGAAAGCAATTTGTGCACTCTCGTATCAGAATACACCTATTGAAAGAAGGAAGTATCGTATTCTTTATTGACAAACGAACGAACGCTCGTCGTCGGTTTATAGCTGGCTTCACCACTGTAATAAAATAAAACATAGATAGTTGCGAGTTGTGAGCCATCAATAAAGAAAAAGGAAACATTTATATATATTTTCAATGCTTTGCTCTGGTGTCGAGTCACTCAACACTCAATGCCTCCAGAATTTGGTGAAAAATGGAGAACGGAGTACCTTAACATTTAGTTCTCTGTGCCTACAATGTATGCGGGATACAGTTTTGAAACAATACATAAAAATTAGATTTTAACTTTAATATTGGTTGGTGTTCTCGAACTTTTTCCAATATTAGCAAAATATGAATCCCATTCAAGCTCCCAGATTTTTGTTTCAAATTGTCAATCTAAAATAGATATTCATATATTCCACCTAAATCAAATTTAGGGAGGCTTATTTATATACTCTTTTAGTTAGTTATAAATAAAGCAATTTGGACTAGTTTTTTATTGATTTAAGAATGGCGATAAAATTATATAGTAGGCTATATTAAAAATGTATATTTGTTTAGCTATTGAGATATGAATTTCTAATAAAATTTATATTTTTTTGAACATGACATGATGATGAAGTGACCTTTAGCTTCACGCTGTATCCTAAGAGAACCTAGTGATAAAACACTCCGTTCCCCACTTTCCACGTGTTCAGATGCATAACTCAAAGCTGCGATTTGAGTTTCAAAGAAATGAAACATAAAATATTTCCATTTCCTCAATCCCCACGCGGCCTTACTAATTACATAGAGATCTTTTATTATCACGATTATTACACATTTCAAATAAAAGTATTTAACCGGATTGCGTATATTTAGTGTTATACATTCAGTAGAGTCTACCCAACTAACATGGACTAATGTAAAGTTTTCGAAACGTCGGGTTCATTTAAAAGAATATTTATCTTTGTTGATCAAATGAACACTGTCGTTTGGAATCAGACCCATTGAAAGGCGATAGTAAATCGATAGCAACTTGTACTACAAGCCTCATAAACGCTATGCGCTTTTCTGTGTAAATATGTGACGAATAGAAAGGAATTCTTAATGGTGACTACGGAATATGTATATTCTGATGTATATGATCGTGGAGTTTAATCAGCTTCACGCTGTATCCCGCACACAGCAGTGTAGGCAGAGGAAACCTAGTGTTAAGACACTCAGTTCCCCACTTTCTGCCGAATTCTGAAGGCATTGCGTCTTAAGTGGCAGAACTCTACGCCGCGCTTTGTGGAGTTTAATATACTAAACATTTCAAGCCTTGAATATAAATCATAGTTAAGGGTTAAAAATGATTGAGGGTGAATCGGACTCGCCCACTGAGGCTTCCTTGAAATTGGTCAAGATTGTACACATGCACTCATTTTGTATGAAATTAACTACAAATATAAGTTTATAATTCAATACAAATTTAAGGTCCTCGAGAAGTATCCTAGAGGGTGGTAAGTATCTTATAAATTAATTAAAGTATTTAATATATATTATCTTGACCTTTTTAATATATCTCAGTATTATCTCATAATAGCCATTTCTATTTTTAAAGATAAAATGAAGGAGTAGGTTATTATTAGAGGAACTGTTATCTTTTTCAACGCTATATTAATCTTTTTCTGCAAAAAATGTAGAACAAATCTAATAAAAACATCAACACAAATAGATCATACCGATACCGTCTCAAAAATAATAAAAAAATAATATAAAGAAGAAATTAATAATTTTGTTATTTCTAAGTCATGTCAGTAATTTTGTAAAGGCTATTTTAGTATTAAAAAAATCAAATAAATGCTAATTCAAATCGAAATTGTATCTAGGATTATCGTGAATACATTCAAAGTATTAATGCTTATATTAGGTGGAATCAATTATGCCATATAAATTCCAGCTTCACGTATATAACAGGATTGACCGAGGAAGCCTAGTGTTACGACACTCCGCTCTCCACTTACCGTCGAATTCTGAAGGCATTACGTGTTAAATGGCGAAACTCAACACAGCGCTTTATTTCGACACCAGAGCGAAGAAAATTAATATTAAATATTTTATTGCCTGGAAAGGGAATCGAACTCACAACTTCTCCTCCTCCTCCACACCTCGACTGGCATATAAATAGACTGTTTATATAAATCGAGATACTCTAGACTGAAATTCAAACATCAAAGACGTTTTAGTCATGAGAAAACAGCGAAAAGATATGTAACAGGTAAACCACAGCTAAAATGGTGCGAAACTTGGAAATGCTCATTGTTTTGTTGGTAAAATGGGATTTTTGGTTGTTTTAATAGTAAATCCATTTTTCAATTGTTTTCCTGACTAAGCATTATATGTAGGTACGTAGAAATAAAATATTGCATAGTAATTTAATTTACCTGTATACAACTCATGGGAAGTATTTAACCCAGGGATTGCTGTTTTGTCCCTGACTGAGCTATCAAATTATCAAGTTAACATTAATATCAAATACTCAGGGTCTATAATCCCTTGAAGGAAGGAAAAAAAGGAGCTTCTAAGCCAACGCAATTAAAAGACAAGAACACAAAGTATCGATTCTGCTGTATTTTGGAAGAAATTTGCCACGTAATCAAAACCTACAGGGTACTTCCCGCGCACCTACAGTTAGAACTTGCAGTAGAGTCAAGCTAATAACAATTTCTACGGTCTACGGTCCCTTAGAGCACAAAAATCAGGCTTCTAAGTTAACGCAATCAAAATATAGGAGATGATATTTATGCCTCAATTCGATAAAAACTATTACAAATTTATAATTGTATTTAATTGTGTGATTTTCTGGAGTTTTTATGTTATTGTTGTTGTTGTTTACACCTCTGCTTCTGTCTGCTTTAAGCCTAACACACTATGAAAATAAGTTATAGGTAATTTTAATCTTAGTATGACTACGAGTATAAAAGTTGGAAGACAGGATATTAAACTCCTTATGTTGTTGCATAGAACATGCATCATAACCATTTATGAAGTCTCTCCTCAAACTTAGATATTGTTTACTTTAAAATGAAATTTTATACTGTATTTCATTTTAATAATATATATATATTTAATCTATAGTTATTTAGGGACCTTTTAATTAATTAAAATAAAGAAATGTTAGTCTCATGATTTCCTTAAAATTAATATTTTTAAAAACAAACGCGTATTTTACGATATTTTAAATATTACATAGTAAATCCGAATGAAAATTTAAGCCTGAAATACTGAATTATTTTGTATTTCATATTAATAATTTCTAGCTATTTCCTTTCCCATTCAAGTTGACTTTCAATATGGTATAGCTATATTGACATAACTATCAACTTCTGTCGTTCATCAATGTTATTGTATTATAGCGTGACTTCTTAAAATGTTACTGGGAGCCTAGTCTTAAGACACTCCGTTCCCATTAAGACATTTCTGTTTCCTCCAAATTCTTGAGACATTGCGTGTTGAGTGGCGGAACTCAACTCGTCAGAGCGAAGAAATAAAAATGTTAAATATCTCATTTCACCAAGCGAGAATCGAATCCACACCCCTGCGCCATGACTGGCCTCAATGATATCTTAAATCCTCAGATAATCTTGAATGTAGAACTCCGTCCATACTATATAAGTACCATTTGATATCACCAATTATTCTGATGCAACCAACCACGCTGCCAGCTAATGCTTGTGGCACTACAATACTAGCACTATCAATAGTAGCTAGACTCTTTAGGGAACAGGATAACTTAATTAAAATACTTTCATGTCGACCTTCGTTCGTTCGAGATTGCTTTCTAAACGAATTTTTGTAATTGTACAGTTCTCTAATAAATCTAATTTGATATTGTATTTCTTATTGTAAATAGATTTGCAATTTGAATTCCCAGTTGTTCTTTGATAATTTCAATTAAACAATATTGCACCTACATATATTTCAAATGTAAAATAAACATATTTTGCAAAGACAATCATAATTTAAGTTAAATCATAAAATCAAATCAGCTTCACGCTGTATCCTGCACACAGCAGGGTAGGCAGAGGAAACCTAGTTAAGACACTTCGTTCCCCACTTTCTGACGAATTCTGGAGGCACTGCGTGTTGAGTGGCGGAACTCAACGCCGCGCTTTGCTTCGACAACCGAGCGAAGAAATGGAAATATAAACGTGAATAAATATTTCACTTCCTCGAGTGGGGATCGAACCTCCCTCATAATAATATCTACTTCCCGAGATTCAGACAATGCGGTAAAAGAAATAATTATCTTACATATATATCTAACATTTGAGCGATAGTGAAGTTATATGAAATCTAATTTTAATTTTATTTTAAGCTCAGCAGCGAACTTATAATATAAATGGATTTTTAATGTTCACATTTAATTGAATCCCATTTCGTATTTCTTAGGTCTATTATATAATTAAAGTTTTTTTTTGTAGTCGAGAAGTAGTTGAGTTCTACCACTCAATATGCAATATTTTGAATTCGGGCGGAAAAGGAGAGCGAAGCTTGATACTAAGTCACTACATAAAATTGACGCTATGGCTATATCCTACGCAAAAAAAGCCTAGTAAATATTTTATAATATAATAAAGTTTTTTGTACATTTTCACTTTATTACTTACTGACAAAATGACGAACTTAGCACGAAAGTCCATTAAAATTTTAAGACAATGCATTAAAAAACTTCGATAATTCTGATAATTATTTTAAAATAAGGAATATATTTGTAATAAAAGTAATTAAATAATGTATCATCTATATATATAAAAGGACTTGTCCTCACTGACTGAGGTAAGTCGCACGCTCAGCCGTAACCGCTGTGCGTAGAAACGTGAAATTTGGACAGATGTTTACTTTCATAATCTGGACATCCACTAAGAAGGGATTTTGAAAAATTTTAACCCTAAAGGGGTGACAAAAGGGTTGAAAGTTTGTATGGAAAAAAATTTAAATGCCCACCGATTTTTATAAAATTTGAAACTTAGACTCTTAAAAGTATTTAATTGAACACATATTTCATGGTTTTCTAGAATTTTCCCCCTAAGGGTGCAAATTGGGGGTTGAAAGTTTGTATGGAAAAATCTTTAAATCGCCACCGATTTTTAAACTCCTAAAAATATTTCATTGAACACATGTTTCATGGTTTATTAGAATTCACCCCTAAATACGTAAGCGAAGCTGCGCGCGTCCGCTAGTAGAAAATAAAAAGAAACAAGACTTACCGAATATTGTCTATTATAAAAAAAATTAAAAAACATTAATAAAAGTAAATAAAAGTTAAGTTTTACCTCGCTCGTATAATAAGTTAAATAGAATTCCTTTTGAGGTTTTATATCTCATTAGAAGGCTTTATATACTTCTTCTCTACAAACAAGTACAGGAAAGGATCTCTTCAGAAAGATTCTAGTTTTCGCTTTTTATGTAAGTCAACATAATGGGTAAGTACTTGTGAGTCCTTTTATTAGAATGTTTTTAATAATTATTTAGGCGTATATTTTTGTATTTAATTTCTACATAAAACCGGTCAAAAGGTTGCATTTAAATTGTAAAATCTCAAATATCTATAGATTTTAAGAAATATTTAAGTGAGATCCTTCCCTCAAAAATATAGAAGTATATTTTGCCACATTTCATAAAAATTGAGTCTTTATTATTGAAAAATATGTCAAATGTATGCGGAATATAATATTCCGGACAACAGGAACGTCAAAACCTTTCATTAACCATGTTTGCACCTACAATATCCACGCTGGTTTAAGCACGTTTAGGCGTTACTGTGAAGGTAAATTAGGCATTGTAATGGAAATTGCCCTATAGATGCCTAAAATCCGTTAAATAACCACTTAAAAACAAAAACAGGTTTACCTTTTTTTATTCCTTATATGTCATATATATAGGGAATTTAGTATTACACAGAGGCCATAGTGGCGCAGCTGCACAAGGGTGTGTAACGCGGCGGTTGTGGGTTCGATCCCAACTCGAGGAAGTGAAATATTTATTTATGTTTATATTTCCATTTCTTCAATACACAATGCCTCCAGAATTTGACAGAAAGTGGGGAACGGAGTGTCTCAATACTAGCCTCTGCCTACCCCGCTGTGTGCGGGATACAGCGTAAAACTGATTTGATAGTATTAAGACATTTCATTCCACACTTTCAGAGTGTTAGGTGGCGGATCTAAACGCCGCGCTTGTCTACCAAAGCGAGGAAATGAAAATATATAAGTATAATCATTACCCCAATTGGATATAGAACCCACAATCATGACATGTGATGGTGTCCCATTGCGCTACGTCGGCCTTAATAAACCACTTATAACATCATTATTAAAATGAAAGGTAATTTTATACATTTTATATTTCAAGTTGTATTTCAAGTTTAGGAAAGAAAAATATTTTTTAGAAAACAAATAAAAATTTGAACATGGCGGGATTTGAACCCGCACCTCCTCCCGCTACGTTAAAATTTTTATGGCGTCTAAAAAGTAATTTTGGTTATTATTGAAATATTTGCTTAATCCTATTATATAAATGTCAAAGATTATAAAGCTGTATGTTTGTTCTACTTTCACGGAAAAAACACGGATTTAGAGGAAAATTTTCAGTAATTACTTATACATTAAGACATAGGCTACACTTTAAAAAAATCTGTATGTTTTGGCTTTAATATAACTACAGGTTTAAGCCAAAGCCATATTTAAATAAAAAAAGCTAATAATGTTATCTACTATAATCTTTCTTAAGTTAATCTTTCTAAACACCTTTTTAAAAGATTTAATTATTTAATACATATGTTTCTATGTGATATATCTATATAATATTTACGGTGCAGAGTTCGATCGTATCTCATGGTGATGCTTGATATTTACGATTTTCATTTTAACAAAAATAAATTAATTTTTAACAAAAAGAAAAACCGACTTCTAACAACGGCCTAAAAAGTTAAAAATAATTATACAAAGATTTTATAATTTTGAAGTCGGTGTCAAACTAATGCTACAACACCTTTACTACAATATCTAATTACTAAGCCTGTTTGTTTTACAGAAGTCGGTTAAAAAACAAAGATTAACATGGCATTTTGCTGTCTTTGTTGTATTTGGCTAAAATAGGTGGAAAACAAAAAGTTCTAAATAAATAATTAAATAATTTCTAAGATTTTCCCCCTACCAACACAAGACAAAAAAATATTACTTTAGGTTCCCTCTGTATCTCACATAATATAGCACATTATCATAATAATAATAATAAAAAAAGCAATACAATGTATTTAACACAAAAAAAGAAAGAAAATAATAAAATGACACTAAAATAAACAGTAAGTAATGACACTTGTACGCGGGTGCCTGTCTCCATGCAGGGGGGGTTGTCGGTTCTATTTCTGCTTAAATTCGAGTGTTTACATTGTTAGCAAACACTGTAAGGTTAATGGATGTTATGAAAACAGAACTGGCTTCACCTTATTTCTTGTTATTTTAATACAAGGAAGTAGGCTGCGTTGTAATAGTATAATAATCTACTTTTAATGGTGGAAAATGTTAATTAAATCATTAAATTTTTACGGTATATGGTAAAATTAAAAATAATTTAATAATTTTATAAAAAAAAACAACAAAAATATTTCCCAGACGAGTTTTAACTATAATATAAAAATATATTCCTATCTAAAGATATTTTTCGCATACACACAGTATGCGTATACATTTAGGATTTTTTATTATCAATTTAAAACGTCTGTTTACAAAACGCAACAAACATGAGAACCGCGAAATTTTTAAATATTTATACAACTTTACATAGAGATAAAAGATTCTACTCACGTGTTTTTCTCCTCCTAAAAACTGTTATAACTAAGCAAATTTAATTATATCACAATTATTTTTTTTCATATAGGATTCGTGAAAAGAAAATAATATTCATTTTTCGTCAACTATTTCTAGGAGCGTCCGAGCCGAACGACGTTTCTACACTGAGGCAAGTGCCTGTTGCTTTACAGTTTACACAATCGAAATGGAATTATCTATATCATTCCCACAATTATTTATTTGTATATAAGGCTCTATTAAATTTTAAATAAGATGAAAAAGTGTGACTGTAAGATCGAAGGTTGTGGGTTCGATTCTCGCCCGGAGAGTGAACTATTTAATATTTTCATAATTCCGCTCTGGTAACAAGACAAAGAATGTCATTGAATTCCGCCACTTAACACGTATATCTAAACTCGGATTTCCAGCGGGAAATGGTAAACGGAGAGTTTTAGCACTAGGTTTGAGATGCTAGGAGCGGAGGATATCGCGATGTTACTCTTGAAACTGGCACAATATTGTTTACTGTTTTAAGCAACTGTGTGACCGATTATGTTTCTTACGTTGAATACTAAACAGAGGATAAGAAAGAATGTTTTGCATTTATTATGTTAATTGCCAAGAAAATAAATAACATTAAAAAAGGTTTTTTTTAGCTTCACGCTATATCAACAAGGTAGGCAGAGGGCTAAGAGAGAGAACATAATGCTAAGAGTTAAGGCACTCCGTTCCCCAATTTCAACTGAAATTCTAGAGACATTGCGTGTGGGCGGAACTCTACGAAGCGATTTCCCTCGACACCAGAGCGAACTGTGTGAATCGAACCCACAACTTGGGGCACTTACTGTCACGCGTTTGTGCCCTTGTGCTACAAATGGCCTCATGTATGTACCTACGTAATATGCAATTCGTCACATTGGAAATTCCAAAAACATTATAATTCTCCGTTTAAAATAGGGAGTCATTAAAATTTTATGGGTAATACAAAGCTTTAATCACTTAATGTCCAAACGTAATATTAGAATAGAAGTTTATGTAAATTTTATCCTTAATGACCATTTAATATTTTAGAGTAGAAATTTTTTTTTTTTTGTTATTTTACATGAATCATTTTCTCTTTAAAGTATAGCAAGATAGACCTCCTGCCTGACAGACAGAAGCCTAGTGTTAAGGCACTCCGTTTTCCATTTTCCGCTAAATTCTGTAAGCATTGCGTGTTGAGTGGTGAACTCGACGTCGCGCTTTGCCTCGACACCAGAGCAATGATTTGAAAGTAATTAATATTTAATTTCATCCAGTGGAAATCGAACCCACAACCTATCGCGTTTACACGTACACGCTTGAAGCCCTGCGCCACGACTGGCCTCAAATCCTTTAATATAATTAAATGAATTTTCTGATAATAACCACAAGTATAAAATTGCATTAATTAATAATAAACAACACATATTTACATTGATCAAAGGCGGGCCTCATTAATTATATACTACGGGCTGAAGACAGAAACAAATTGACATATCAACACGCTACGCCCCGGAACTTTGTATGTACATTGTACACACATACAACACGAGCAATTTGTATGTATATATATATTACAAGGTAGTCTAGGTTTACTAACGAGTTGGTAGAATTAAATTTCAAATATTAATTGATGTTTGATTATAATTTTAATTGTAATTTCAGCTTCACGCTGTACTTAGCCCGTTACACGTGCGGCATGGCGGGTTAGGCAGGAGCCTAGTGTTAAGACACTCCGTTCTCCACTTTTCGCTGAAAAATTCAGTGACATTTGTCTCGGTGCCAGAGCGAAGAATTAAAATATTAATAAATATTAATAATTCATTCCCCCGAGTGGGGATCGAACCCACAACCGTCGCGTTACAGTCAAACTCTTGCCCCTGCTCCACGACGGTTTTATTATTATTTATCATTGTTATTTTTTATTGATTTTCAAAAAAAATTCTAGCGTAAATATTATAAAAGTTTTTTTACCTTAACACACTCGTATGCAGACATTACCAATGTATTTGTATGTAGATAACAGTGAGATTTTATAATACTTGCCTACTAAAATTATTTAAATATTTAAAGAAATTGATAAAAAAGGCAATTATGTAATCTAAAACCTATCGCTCTTATCGCAATCATCGCAATGACAGTAAAAAGTTAAATAATATAATGTATTATTATTAACATTTCTGGATTGAATCTTCTAACTGAAATTTCCTTACTATCCGAGATATCTTTTGAGAGAGATAGAAAGAGTGATGCTAAGATAATCCGTTCTTCACATTTTGAAAAAAGCAAATAATTAATTTCCTCGAGTGGGAATCAAACCCACAATTTCAAATTTATAGAAGACAACTGAAAAAGGTTCTCATATTTGTTATCGTAAACTTAATTCAATTCCTGACTATATGAGACTGACTATATTACTGTTGAATTCTGCCCCTCAACACGCAAAGTCTCCAGAATTCGGCAGAATGTGGAGAGCGGAGTGTCTTCTTAATATTACGTTCCCTCTGCCTACCCTGCTGTGTGCGGGATACAGCGTGAAGCTGAATAGTATCGCCATCTTATACGGTGTATTCTCTATTGCGTAATTCTCTATTTTCCTTAGATTTCAGAATCTTTGCATTTTGGTGCCAGAACCTTTGTCTATTAGCTGAGGAAATGCATACATTTAATAATGTAAAGATTGTATTCACAATTGCCACAATAGGCACTCGTCAACTGTACAATTGGTCACTTTACATAATAATATACTTTCGTGCTAAAGGTGGAAAATAACAGTTTTATTCGCAAATTAATAACAAAAATAACAACAATTTTTATTATTATTATACTCATCATTATCTACCATATTGTTGTGTTGAAGTTGATCTGTTCGAAATACCAAGATACTTTCTTTGGATTTAAATCAAAGAACTCTTGAAACGATTCTTCAACTTCTTGAAGTCAAATGACTCAAACAGGCGGCTTTTCAAGAAATGCTGCATTCCGAAGAAAGGGTCATAGTGGGATTAGGACAATCTGAACTGCAAGTGGAGTGTAGCAGAATCCCGATACCGTCTAACCCTTAAATATCAGCGAGCTGTTGAGCCTTCTATATCACAAATTATACTCGTGGAGTCAACATTTCTTTCAATACTGACGCAGCAACACCCAAATTTTAAATGGTTATCTCATATTCATTTTGAAACATCTCGCTAATAAAAAATAGTGCAAAATAAAGAAAATAATCCATGAAAAATTTCAATTCAAAATATAAAAAATCTAATAATATAACCACATACTAGACTTGCATCTATTAATAGTTTGTTTTGAATGCGATCCAAACATGTAATCAAGACCTATAGGGTTACTATAACTTCCTTAGAATGCTAGCTCCTTGTAGGGCACTGGCGTACATTCAACTGGTATTATGCATTTATGTATAGGCTATTTTAGGATTAACTTGTTGTTTAGAATTATTTATTTTAATACTTATTGGTTTAAATTTAGTTTAGTGGTGTGTAGAGTGTACAACTAGACTGGTTGTGAGTTCGATTCTCACTCGAAGAAATTATGTTTTTATTTCTTCGTCTCTGGTGTCCGTGTAACATGGGGAACGCAATATCTGTGTTGGTATAAAAATTACTATTTTAAAATTTAATTTACAATTAACTTTAAATTTATTTCTAGACTAGACTTCACTGTTTGTCATACGAAGACGGAGAAATAAAAATAATTCATTACCAAGAGGAGGAGCCCTGAGCATGAGCAATGATTGTGGATTCGATTCCCGGGACCACAACATTACATACAGTCGGATTAAAAAACTTTAATATAGTCATTATTTAATACAAGAAAGACTAGTTTTTGTTTTTTTAGGTTCACACTGGAACACACTCTCCTGAAGATAATCTTGTGTGTAATTTCCATTTCTTCGCTCTGTTGTCGAGGCAAAGCGCGGCGTTGAGTTCTGCTACTTAACACGCAATGCCTTCAGAATTCAGCAGAAAGTGGGGAACGATGTGTCTTGCCACTAGGTTCCCTCTGCCTACCCTGCTGTGTGCGGGATACAGCGTGATGTTTTATGAATATTTTAAATATTTTTTTTTATAAATTCAAGAGTAATGACATGTTAGTGTATAACAACAACGATTACTCACTTTATTTACATAGAATGCACCACTCACGTTGACACACGCTTAGAATTTACAATCGTAGGCGAGTAGGCGAGTAGGCGAGTTGGTACGTATCTGATCGGATTTAAATAAAAATATATTATATGCATTTATAAAATGATTTGGCTTTTAGTTTATTATATTATTTTCTTTTTAAGCCGATATGCGAATTGCCATTCACGATGTATCCCGCATCTGTATTCATGATACAGCGTGAAAGATGATAAGATTATCAGAGGGAACCTACTGTTAAGACACTCCGTTCCTAATCCGCTGTGACGGAGTTTCACTGTGTCGAGTGGGCTGCACTTTTTCCTCGTTACAGGACCGAAGAAATGAAAATAATTATTCATTCTCTCTAGTGGAAATCGAACCCACAGCCGTCGCGTACGCGCTTGTTCCACTGACCACAACGGTGTCAACGATATATTAAATGCTAATTAGTATGAAGAAAGCTTCCCTTGAAGCTCTCAGAGATAATTTCTCAAGCAACTAATAATTATTAATGGCTTTTTAGTACTCGAGATAATAGAGTTCTTCGATGGTCATATGTTTATTTTTTAATTAGGGTAAAAGCTGTGAACATATAAAATAGATAATGAATAATGTAGAATATCAACGTTGTGTTTAGTAATATAAATACACCTATCACTATGTGATATATAAATAGGGAACGAAGTGTCTTAACACTAAGTTCCCTCTGCCTGCTTTATCATGAATTATTTAATTTATTCTCCCTATATCGATTCACAATGAAGTGCTTTTATTTAATGTATGTTTTATATATCAATAAAAAAATGGAGATTATAGTAAGAGATTCTCTTCTGTTCTTTCTACTAATTCTTGGTCACTATACCTTCTGCGACTTCAGCCTTCGAATTCTCTGGAGAACGGACTGTCTTGACAATGGCCTGCAAAAACAAAAAGAGTTTCTTTCATATATGGATCGTTACGAACACGTACAGAAAAAGAGAGTGTTGGTAGTGGCTAGGTGGGGATTTGGACCAGCCCTGGTCTACTGGCTTAATCTGAGGAAATACCATATATGAACCCATTATATACACAATTTAATTTTATACTCTTCGATTCCGATAGTGCTGAGTATCGTAATAAAAATATCTTACAGTGTGCAGTCTATTCTAATAAGGAACTTTCAACCTCATATCACATGAGCTATGTGATATGAGGCTAAAAGTTCCTTCAATAAGATACGTTCATCTTACCTTAGAGCTTATTACAGTAGGAATGTTTAATTAGAGGAAAGAATTTCCAAGTTATATTAGACAAATTTAATGTTCTCTATAAAATTGAAATAGTTTAATTAAATGACTAAATTGAGGTCAGGTGTGGCACCAGCACCAGCCAGGTACCAGCGTGTGAGTGGAAGCGTGACAGGTTGTATGTTCGATTCCCATTTGAGGAAATAAAATATTTAATATTTTCTATTTTCTCGCTCTGGCAACGAGTTAAATGCGAGGCGGCGGATTCCCCACTCAACGCGAACTCCAGAGTTCGACGAATAGTAAATGCGGATAACGGAATCTTAAAAGGGACGAAGTGTCTTAACACTAGGTTCACAGGTTCCCTCTGTCTACCCTGCTATGTGCGGAATATAGCGTGAAGCTGTGAAAGAATTTCAAAGTTATATTAGACTTGCGCACATTTAATGTTCTCCACATAATTGAAATAGTTAAATTAAGTGTTTAAAGTGCGCCAACACGTATTAGCCATCCGGCTCGCTTTCGACTGAGCAAGTTAGTGTAAATATAATCTCAGGAGGGGTTAAAATAATGAATGTAAGTGCAAAAGTGTCTGTATATCGGTAATGAGCATCACGTAGACAGAGGGAACCTAGTGTTAAGACATTCCTTTCCCCACTTTCTGCCGAATTCTGGAAGTATTGAGTGTTGAGTGGCAGAACTCAACGCCGCGCTTTGCCTTGACACCAGAGCAAAGAAATGAAAATATATATTTGAATAAATATTTCACTTTTCCCTCCAATGGGGGTCAAACCCACAACCAGTTGCGTTTACAATCACTCGCTTGTGCCCCTGCGCCATGACGGGCCTCAATTAAATTTATAGTTCTCATATGTTAAGTTAAGTTAAGTTTTTTATGATACGTTTTCCTATTGAATTAGGGATATAACGCCGTTGTTTTTAACGACTATTTCGTTAAAAGAATCATTGAAAGCCAGCTCTACACTACACCAAATCCAAGTATTGACGGTATTTGGGAAGCATCTTAAAACGGGAATCCAATTTCATGCTAGAAATGTTTATATTTATAACATAGAAAGGAAACAAGCTCTAAGCTACATAAATAAAAGAAATATAAAGAGATCTCAGTAGGTATAAGCATTAAGGAGTCCTTGATTTCTCACAAAATATAAAAATTTTAATACTTAATATTTTTTTAAACTAATAAGAATATTAAATATATTTCTAATTCTCTTATAAAAGAAACTTAATTATATAAACAATTCTGATAACAGCATCAAAACTATCGAACCGTAGATAAGAGCATTAGACAATTTTCAATGAAAAGCTCAGCTTTTTTCGCATCGTCGCCAATGACAACCATTTTTTTTATCTTAAGAAATCTGCACTAGATTAAATTAAAAGTTGAAAACTTTAGAAGTGCGAGTTCCAATATGCTTAATAATAGTTATATATTTATTCAATTATCAAATTTTAAGAATAAAATGGAATGGATTTTATTAATGAGCTTGTCTTACTTAAAATATTGTAATACCTATATATTGTTATCAAAATCTTATATGTAGATATGTACACAAATAATAATTTTAAATAAATGTTATATTTATGCTTCACACTACTACGCATGTAGCATGGTAGGTAGAGGAAGCCTAGTGCTAAGACACTCCGCTCCCCACTTCCTGCCGAATTCTGAACGCATTGTGTTCAGTGACGGAATTCAACGCCGCGCTTTGCCTCAATACCAGAGCAAAGTAATGAAAATATTAAATATTTCATTTCTTTAACTGGGAATCAACCCCGTCAATCTCAAGTATATACCTATCTTATTTATATAAACATAAATAGCAAAAAATCTAAGAAACATTTTTTTTTATTTTACACACGGATTTGTTACTTCCCGTAATAAAAAAAAAAATACAGGAAAAACCGTGAAACAACATAAATTCCACATGTAACATCATCATTTACCCACCATTTAAATCACTCGAGATCTCAGGGTTCGTGTCAACCTTTCGTTTAACCACAACTAAAACTAAGGTTAATTGATGAGATTAAGTACTTTAAACAATCCATTTAGTTAAACCATTGACTAATGAGACTCTCTTGGGCCTAATTCAAAGCTTTTAAATGTAATTCTCTCTTCTAGCTGATTGTTATTGGTCAAAGGGATTTTAAGCACCTGAGTTTCATATTTTATGGCTTACTCTATAGTTTAGTAAACATTTCTAGTTGTAATACATTTGATCAGCTTCACGCTGTATCCTGCATAAAGGAGGGTAGACAGAGGGAACCTAGTGTTAAGACACTCAGGCCCACCATTCTCCGCCGAGTTCTGGAGGCATTGTGTGTTGAGTGGCGAACTCAACATCTTATTCATTATATATTCAGTAAAGTCAGTTATTCATCCACTTACATTTAACCATGTAACCAAGATACTACTACATTTGACGCCGAATTTATGTGTTGCGAAGCATTGCGTGTTAAGTGGCGTAACTCAACGCCGCAATTTTGCCTTAGTGCTGGTACTAAAAAGAGCTGAAAATATCATTAAATAACGATACATTCCTCCGAGTGGGAATCGAATCTACAATAGTCACGTTACATTCACACGCTTGTGCCTCTGCGCCAAGACGGCCTCAATTTTATTTATCGTTTAAATTATGAAGTTGTCGAAGCCGAGAAAACAACAAATAATTTATATTAAACTTTGTAAATCAGGTCAATGAAAATTCATAGCTTATTTCTTATAAAATCGAGATCCTTCGTAAGCTTTTTCCTACTGAACAGAAAACTCTCCAAGTTTAAGTTTTAGACGATCGTCCGCAGTAATTGGGGGTCAAGTAAAAATGGAAGTGGAAATATTTTAAAGTCAATATAGTTATAAGAACAAGTTAGAGTCAATATAGTTATCTGCCTCCGAGGGTTTTTTAACTCACACTTTGGGGATTAATTTGGTGTTGACAAAAGCGGTTTTCGAGATACTGTAAAAAAAATTTTTTTTTATTATTTTATCCTTTTCTTCACAGTAAAACTTAAAATTCATTAATAATGTTTTATTCCTAATTCTTAGAAGTCATAGCAAATAAAAAAAAAATTAAAAAAACATTTTTAAATAATAGACAATTTTTAGCCAGAGAAAAAAAAACATTATTTTTTTCTCCGGCTAAAGCCTTTCTGAATGGCGTCACACACAAAATTTTGTCAGAAAATGACTTTTATATACTCAGAATTTTTTTCGACTTAAAGCCCAAGTAACGCCGTCTAGTTATGCTAGTACAGATTACAGTTAATTCAGTGACCTCCTTCTACAACTATTCTGAAGGTATTCGTATATCAGGAAAATCTCGTCGATTCGACATCAAAGTGCAAACTGCTAAGCCTGCGTCATTCTACAGAATCTGTGATATCTTTAAGCCTTAGATAATATCTATTTCTATCTTTTTTATATTCTGTATATTACATATATAATCATATAAAGAATGTATCGTTTATATATTATTAAATCATCAATATAACAAACAATCTTGGTAAAATTTAATCTTGTAATATTATTTTAAATTACAATAGTTTAACAACAGAATATTTGTATTGTTGACATTTGTATAAAGTAATAACCCAGTCTCTCCGGAGTTCTCCTCGGAGTGTATATAATCTCCGTTAAGAATTGCTACGGCTCTAGAATACGGCCTATGAGTGAACAGAGAAAAAGATGCAGTTGTGACCTGTGGCGCTCCTTTTACTCGGTCTTAATATAAACGGAGAAGAAAATTATCCTATAGGGGTTCCGTTTTTTCGTTTTTCTTGGTTTCGAGACACGGAACCCTAGAAAAGAAAACATATAGATTATACGCGCGATTATTATAAGAGCGATCAACTAAATCCTAAACAGACTAAGATCAGAACCAATTATAATTGCTTATACATACATACATAGCTTCACGCTTTATCCCTAACGGGGTAGTCAGAGAGAACGGAGCGCCAAACGCTACCGTCTCTACATACCTCTTTCGCCTCGTCCACTGTCATCAACCTCTTCATACATGCCCTCCGACGGATCCTCATGCATTTACGTGACCTTCCTCAAGTATCTTTGATACTGTGTTTTCGAAGGTCAACTGAGGTCTCCCCTACCTCTCTTTTCGCTCTTACCGCTAATTGCTATTATCTATATATATAAAATCGAAAGGTCACTCACTCATCACGAAATTTCAGAAACTACATGTGCTAGGAATCTGAAATTTTGCATAGGAGTTACTTATAGGACGTAGGTGCTCGCTAAGACGGGAATTTGCAATATTCGACTTCTAAGGGGTTGTTTTTGGGGTCGAAAGCTTGTATGAAACTTCGTTACTACAAATGCTAGGAGTCTCAAATTTTGCATAGACGTCACTAGGACGTAGTCATGGAGACAGAAATTAATAATAACATAGTTCACGCGGGTGAAACCGCGAGCGGGCCGCTAGTTATAATATAAAATAATGTTATTTGATCTGTAATGTAATCTACGTCCATTGACATTAAATATACTTTGTTTATAGTATAAATAATATTTTTGTTTAAGGTGAATCCTTATATAGTAAAAGTTTATTATTATCGCGTAGGTAATGGGTACGCAGGTGGCGTGCATAAATTAAACTGCGGGTGTCTGTGGCCTGCTGATAACTTGATGTGTAATTTAATATTAGGTTTAGGAAGATCGTTTATAATATATATAAAACATTCGTAATATGCTATTGATAGCTTTTGCTTCTTATTGTTAAAATTATATAAAATTATTATTAGATATTTTAGGTAGGTAAGCATTTAAAATATTTGTTGGTAAAATTTGAATAAAATTAAAAGGAAAAAAAATTGTAATACATCGTTACATTGTAAATCGCATAATATTAATTTAAATGTTATTATTTTTTTCTTTATTATCCATATAAATATGCTTAATTAATATGGCTACTACATTTGAAAATATTAAATAATTCATTTCTACGAGTGAGAATCCAACCCGCAACATATCAAGTTTACAGGCACCTGCTTGTAAGCCTGCACCACGACTGGCCTCATCATATTTTTATGCTTATCAATAAATTCAATAGAAATTTAAAACAATAATAAATATTTCGAAAATAATCTTCCTTAATAATATATATTTTTTAACCCCATCTAGTGTCTAAGAGAGTAAAGCTATGCGTAGGTATTTTGCGCTCTAAAGTTTAACAAATCAGCATTAGATGGCGCTACAATCAGTTTGCATTAAAGTGAATAATAACAAGAAAATATTTAGTACATAATACACATAAAAAATATTTTTAAATCAAAACACATAACTTAATTACGTGTAATATTTTTTATTTCATTATAATAATCTTTAAGACAGTTCATAGACAATTTATTTCAATTGCAACTTATATGTTGTCTATGACTC
>JAEBDU010012054.1:0-45639 GCA_016802625.1 Heliconius numata
TAATTTACTTAATATTCATATTATTTTTTAGTTATATAATTTAATTCGGAAATCAACGGAATCGGACTTCAACGCCGCGCTGTGCCTCGATACTAGAGCACTACCTAAGAGCCCGTAACAAGCCGGCGCGGGCTCGCGCTATCTTATCACGCCATTACACGATTATCCCTCATTACACACTTGTGTACCGCTCCACAGAGTTGTACAACTAAAAATAACAACTTTTATAAAAAGATAAATAAGTTACTTTACGTTTTTCCCCTTATATAGTAGGGTAGGCAGAGGGAACCAGAGGGAACCCGGGGAATCTAGTGTAAAGGCACTCCGTTTGCTATTAATATTAATTTACATTTTGTTTTAAAAAATGTAAATAAGCTTTTGGTTGCACATAGAACTAGTACGACAAGTACAGTTCTGCCAAACCACATGCAATGTTTTGAAAAATAAGGCGGAAAGAAGTGAAAAACGAGTGTCATAACATAAGGACCACAATGATACCAATGGACCCATATAAGAAATGCAGCGCAGAGCTAAGAGAGATAAAGTTTATTAGCCTCGAATAGAGTATTACAAAGACACTATTTTTGTCACTGTGAGAAACATCTTTCGTAGTCATAATTAATAACTTAGGAAAATTGTAAGTGTTGCTCATATTTCATACTAACGAGAGGACGATTTGTAAACATCTTCATTAATAACGTGCAGAAGAACATCGCTGAAGCGCTGATTCCAGCTTTTGGAGGAGACATTTGTTTTCTTATTATTTATTATTGAGACTTCGTGGTGCGGCGGCTCGGTCGTGTGAGGCACAGAGGCAGTGTCTCATTACTCGAGTGTCCATGCTCTCCGTCGGACTGTCGATATATAGTTTCTTTATATGTGTATGTATGTCAAATAGGAATATATGAATGTCATATAAATGTATGTCAGATAACTAAACATAATTTTACTTGTCTCAAAGAAAACTGCCTTCCGCATACGATTGTTGATCGAACAGCTAAGCGATTACCTCTTAAGATGTTGGTCGAGGCTTTTCACTATTAAACTGTGAACTGCGACCACTATCCTTTTCCTTTTTGGGCTCCTCGAGATTGTCATCGTGTTGGGTCCCTGCGCGGCGCGCCAGAAGTAAATATTATTAACATTTTTATTTATATAGCAATAATCCGAAGTTGGCGCATCTGGCAGTAGCGAGCTGTACGCCTTACAAGCAATTTCAGCTTCAGTTCTCAAATACTCGGATATCGAAAATATTGAAAGTTTATTGAAACTTTTATATAATTTTAAAATTACTTTTCCATAGAGTTTATTAAGAAATAGAATGTCTTGTAAAAATGTTTGGGCTATAGCTGCTTCTATGAAATTAAAGTAAACGAAAAATCCGTTTTCATTTTTAACTTTACTTTCTTGGGATCATTATTATTAACATAATGATTAATTTATCAAAGTCTTAACATTTTTAATACTAAATGCCATAACGTTTCTTAATTAATTAGTATTAATATGACCTCATGTTCTTTTTTTTAATTTCACGCTGTATCCCGCTTATAATAAGGTAATCGGCATTACAAGCAGACGAGAACCCAAAAATCTAGTGTTAAGACACTCCTTTCTCATTAAGACCGTTCCTCACTTTAATATCCTCCTCGTCTAATTCTAGAGAAATATTTACCCGAATTCTGATCAATGTAAGCAAGGTACGGATCACTAAAAATCTATTCATTTTATACAAACAGAACTCTACACCATTACTAATGTAAGAGAACCGATAGGAAGTGCAAAGTTGGCTACAATTCAAGCATTTACATTCTGACTTCAGAAGATTCAAAACAGATTTTCCGATCACCGGAGTCAGGACGGTCGGAGCGGAATTTATACTGCATTTGTTTCCACGAACGAGGAAATACTTATGCAATTTGAATGTATAAACAAACACATGTATAAAGGAGGCCAGCCGAGGCCACAGGGGCACAAAGTGCGACTGACTGCATACGCTGCTGGTTGTAGACTCGATCTCCACTCGAGGAATGGAAATATTCATTTCTTCGCTCTGATCAACACGCAATGCCTCCAGTATTCGGCAGGAAGTGGGGAACGGAGTGTTTTAACACTGAATTTCCTCTGCGTACCCTGCTGTGTGCGAGATACAGCATGAAGCTGATTTTATATGTATAGACTTTCGTTACGAAGAAACTGTTGGACTTAAGAAGTTGAATTTTGGCATGGTTAGGATATTTCAATTTCGCTATTTCATACGACATGAGTAATAAATAACACTGTTTAAGTACAAATACTGTATATTTTAATTTATATTCATTACAATTTATAGTGTTACATCAATTCATAACTTATAACACTTCATCGTCCATCTTCTAGAAATGCAATGCAAACAAAACTCGTTCTAAATTCAATTGTCTCTCTCATCCTGCTATTCATACTAACACGTGAACGTGAAGAAAAATAAAAAATTTTTGAAACATTACGCATAGTAATTAATATATCTTAAGACATCAGGATACATAAAAATAGAAAAAATCAAACATCAAATCCATATCTATACTTATACAGTAGCCAGTAGCCAGAGGGAACCTCGTTGTGTCTGACGCACCACCTACTTCCTAGACGCAATGTCTCGCTTTGTCTTGTGACCGGAGCGAGGAAATTAAAATAATTTATTTCACTGAGCGGGGATCGAAGCCACAACCGTCACGTTGGCAGTCAGAGTCTGCCGCTGCGTCAGGAAGGCCTCTAATATTCATTGTTTAATATTACCATATTGTAGAGTTCCGAAACTGCATCAATTTGTACTATAATTAATCCTAACTGTTGAAACTTAATGAATAAATTACGTCTCAACTGTTCGTGACACCCGGAGTAAGTAACTACTATTGAATAGACTGTCGGAGCGTTCATCGACGATAATGCAATAAAGTTAACTTCTTGGATTATTCGTAAGAAGATTGAACAAAAAAGAATGCATCCACATTCAGTATACATACATACATGGTTTCACGCTTTATCCCTATCAGGGTAGTCAGAGAGAACGGAGGGCGAAACGCTACGGTCTCTACATACCTCTCTTGACTCCGCATATCCTACTAAGAGATCGCATCTCCACGGCATTCATCTTTCTTTCATTCTTCTTCTGTAATACCCACGTTTTGCCGCGGTATAACAACGTCGGAACCAACAGTGCATAGTGTACGGCCAAACGCGCAGCTGTACTGACGTTTCGCCGTCTCATCAATGCAGCTAAGGCTTCGTTAACTCTGTTACCGGCAGCAACACGCCTTTCCACATCCATCTCGTATCTTCCATCTCTACTGAACATACCTCCCAAGTATACCACCTCATCCACTTGACATTGCATTCCGTCTTTTCTTCGTTTCTTTCAGGTACCAGAACCTTTGTCTTACTCGCATTTAGGCTTAGACCATTATTTTCACATCTTTCTTTCAGAGTGGTGACTAATGCCTGCAACTCGCAATCTGATGATGCAATGAGCACTGCATCATCTGCGTAAAGTAGGCAATTCACATTCAATTCACCTACTTTCACTCCCATATCACTTTATTTCACATTGTAAAAATAATATAATTGTTTCTATTTTTTTAGCTTCACGCTGTATCTTGCATATTGCAGGGTAAACAGAGGAAAGATAAAGAGGAGAATGTTAAGACACTCCCCGCGCACCTTGTAACCTAACGTCAGACGCTGTGCCGATGCGCCACGACAGCTTCCTTTGCTGTTTACTTCATAATGTCCATGAAGGTTTTGGTCATTACGTATTTCGGCAATTTTATACTTAAGGCAGCTCTACATTTTAATAGATAAAGCGCGACGCTGAGTTCCGCCACGAGTCTAACACTCAAAGTCTTTAAAATTGGGTTCAAAGTGGAGAACGGAATGACTTAACACTAGGTTCTCTCTGCTTACAATTCTAACAATCAAAGATACATTAATTTAAACTATATAGATGTATAACAATATGTTATTATAGAATTATGGAATAATACATCAAATAGTGGAAATTAATATTGTTATCAAATATACGTATATTTGTACCCCCTACCCTCCTCCGCCCCTCCGCCCGCCGCCGGCACACACGTGCCTTAGCGAAATCAAATGTTGACTCGCTTTATGGTTTAACTAACTACATACGAGTAATACCATCGATATGAGCGTCTGTTGTGGTTATACGAGTATTATACTGATGAAATAGTAGACAGGGTGTAGGTTCGATTCCCACTTGAGGAAATGAAATATTTAATATTTTTATTTCTTCGCTCACATCCTCCAGAATTCGACGGTGAGTGATAAGCGAAGTATCTTAACATGAGGCTCCCTCTGCCTTCTCTGCTATATGCGGCATACATCGTGACGATAAAGTCTTGTCTGTCTGTCTGTATGTATGGGCCGCTAGTATATATATAATATATAATATATATATAGCCGCTATATAATTCCTAAGTGGCATCTTCTGTTTACGTTTATGCACTTTAATATAAAATGACCAAAGCCACAAACAAACACGTTGAGCTTCAAAGGAAATCAAATTAATTACTTTTGTTCTCGACCACCAGCTCTAGCAATTACTATAACTCGGTACTTATCGGGTATCACTATACTATAGCGGTGTGTCGTTACTTGCGCGCTCGCTAAGTAAATTAGCTAAAGGCTCTTTGGAGTTTATTCAATTATCTCATGGAACAATAGTTACACTTTTTGTGATATATGTTAGAAATTGGGCTTAATGTATCTATAATCATTATAGAGCAGCTTGGACACACATGCGATTGTTGTAGGTTCGATTCTCAGTTGGAGGAATGATTTGGTGTATTCAATTGTTTTAATTTCTAGTTCTCCGTTCTAGGGACATGAGGTGTGGTGTTGAACTGCCGTTGAGTATCTATCTTGTTAGAGAGTAGAGAGAGTCAGGAACACCTGAAGCTCACTAAAGTGGGTGTAAGCTTAAATGTAATCTCTCTCTCTGTAATCTCTTCCCGCTGTTGGACAGTCATATCCACTTCCTTTGGTTGGCTGGAAGAGATTTCTTTTAGAAATAAGCCCACCATTGTTAACGAATATTTAAATTAATTGCAATAAAAAAAAATATAAAAAAAAGTATATATAAATCTTGGTCCTCTCCGCCTCGTCTAATAATGCTCGTTTTTTAATAATCGCCTACACTCTTCAAGGATTCCACGCTGCGTAGTGGCTGTGCGTGGTCTGCCAGTCACTCGGTAACGAAAAGTATTAAGTTATAAATAGATTTACACGCTTTCCCCTTATCACACTTTATCGACATGACATTTACCGTGGACACCATGTTTTTGACAGATATCAAGTGCACTAGAAGGTGATTGTACTCCCAGCTACAAATATATTGTGACTTCAAAACCAACTTTAAATATGCTAATGGAGTTTAGTCTACAGTTATTATTGGCAGTCAGCCACTTTTCGGTTTAATTGAGACTACACAGTGTATATTGTAAATTCAATTTTGTCAATATAACGAAGAAACCAAGACTTGGCACTCGCTTCAATATATACATTTATATTTGACAACGAGCTCAACTAATTGACATTGCGGAACAACCTATGAAACATACATCATGACCTACTTTAGAATACAGAATCATGAAAACCATCCGTAATTGGAGGAGTAATCACGTAACAAACATACAAGAGACAGCTTCTGAGGGCATCATTGGGCAACATATCTTTCTGAACGACGAAATTTTGAAATTCTTTTTAAAGCAACAAAGAGGCTTAAATAAAATATGTATATACCTATTTGAGTATTCTGTGAGATGAGAGCTTAGATAAAACGAAATCTGAAGATGAACTTCCTTATACAAATTAATTATTCATATTAAGACGATCATTTTTAGGGAGTTACAGCAGATATTTTTAGAAGCTTCCCTGTTCACAACCCATTGGCGGTCGTATGTTCTAATCTTATATCTTAAAAAATACTTTCTAGCTATAATTAGATAGAGCGGGCGGTGGTGAGGAAACAAAATATGAGATCCAAATAACAAACATTTGGATGTTAGAGAATGAATTATAGGTGTAAAGTTAATATTATAAATAAAGATATATACTTTTAATTATATTTTAGTTTCACCCTTTTTCTCGCATAGTAGGGTATTCCCAATTTTCGAGATATTACGTATCTGCTGTTATGAGTGGCGGAGCTTGACGTCACGCTTTGTCAACAAGCAGGGAATTAAAGATAATTAAAACATAATCAATCCCCATGATGAGAATAGAACCCATAACCATCGTCGGCCTCAATTAAAATTATTCCCTATAAATATATAAAGTACTCGTATATTTGCACTCAACTAATTCTATCCAATCTAAAAACATATTATATAAATATAATATAATATATGTAAAAAGTTGAAATAAGATGAAATATTTTCCTGGATATCATCAATTTGTTTGAAGTGGAACACTTAGGTCCTGGACAACTTTCCGAATCCCATTCCAACTGTCAAACGTATAATTATGACAGCATTCGACGTATATAAGAGTGGTTTGGAGAATAACATTTAAAGTAAATTCTTTATGAAGTGCAATTTGTCTTGAACTTTTTAAAATAGTGAAATGAAATTTATTTATGAAGTTACGATCAGAACGCAATCTTTCTCTTTATTTACGGCTGTTTTTGTTTTGAACTCTACAATTGTCACAGGTCGTGGGTTTAGGGTTTTTTAATATGTGCAAACTTTTTATAAACTGTTACTTATTACCCGCAACTTTGTTGACATGAAATTAAAGATTAAAAAAAAACACTTTCTTGCTCCCGTAGGACTTCTCTTAGTCGTCCCGTACACTTACTAACATACCTTACCAGTAGATTGTACCTGCTTCGTCCATCAGCCACTCAGTAACAAGAGTTTTATTATTATGTAAACATGATAACTCTACAGACATCTGTGTATCCTGTATTCTCTATAACATTATTATTATTATTTTATTTTCTAATATTTTAAATGATGTCAATCCAACCTTTTCATTTGCTCGAATGGGATTCAAACCCATGACCCTTTTAATAACTGCAAAACAGTATATTAATAGTAATTTGTCGTTTTCATTTGTAATATCCCTCGTGCCTATTCGTTCGAGATAATTGCTAAATAAATTCGTATCGAAAGACTTTTATCGGCTCTCGCAGCTCCCCTGCTGCCATTGAGAATATCGATAATATATTGAACAAATTACCGCATTCGTATATAATTAATTTTAATGTCCTTCTCTTATTGCTTATTCTTTATATTTATATATTTACTTACATTGTGTTAATAGACGTTGACAATATATTGCTTGTTTAACAGTATTAAAAAGGAATGGTTTACACTTTGCGATATTTATCTTAGACCAATCGTGGCGCAGGTGCACAAGGAAGGTATGACTACTAAAAACTGATTATGAGCTTGAGAGCGTTGAGTCCCGCCATTCACCACGCAATGCCTCCAGAATTCGCCAGAAAGTTACAAGATAGGAAACGGAGTGTCTTATCACAAGGTTTCCTCTGCCTACCCTGCTTTGTCAGGGATACAGTGTGGACCTGATTTTTTTTTGTTTATTTTTATACTAGCGACTCAAGCGCGGCTTCATCCGATAATAGACTTATTGTCATACAGTAGAAAAATTATACAAAATCTTTACATAAATTGTAGCTTCTATATTATTCTGATATATACTGTAAAGTTTTTTTACCTATATTACTGTAAAGTTTTTTTTTATAAAGTTCCATCAGAACCAGTTCAAAAGATTTTGCGTGAAAGTCGAATTTGCATCTATCCTCACAAACTTTCATATTTATATGCTTTTAGGATTTTTCTCAAATATAGCGTTCATTGTACGTTATTGTTGTCCAGTTTCGAGCAATGCCTTAGAAGAAAAAATAGATATTGAATCGTAAATGGCTGAAATAAAATTCCGACTTAAAAAACTACCCTATCTGTTGCTGCTACACAACCTCTACTATATTCAGTGAAAGACCTACTAAAATAAGTTTATTTGTAGGCTAAACTAGCCTTTACAAATATATACGCAGACTAACAGGCAAAGACATAAACATATATATGTATGTAAAAAATACAATAATTTTGAAATCCCAGATCGACATTTAAATTTTATACGTAATCTATGTACATCACATGAAAGACTAAAGCAAGCTTAACTCCCGAACTAAATTCCACAAATGTGCCCGACGCGACGCCTCTGGAATCCATTCAATTATAACCAGGATACTCTCTGAAGTGCAGGTGAAACCCTATTAAATTCGCACGGCAAATTACGCGGCTTGTGTGCCGTCCTCGCCCAGGTGTACAGCATCAGTGTGGAAGTGTCGTCAGCTAACAACTGTTTATCTGAGATATTGTTGTTATGTACGAGTATATCCAGTAATTAGGAATACGTCGTAGGCGTGTGATGTTTGTGTGTATTCTCACTTTTTCATTTAACGAGTTTTCTCGACGAATCGTTTTTTTTTAAACATATGAGTTGTTATGCGGCTCGAGTTTTGCCGTCGCCACAAATCGTCTCTTTTCTCAATAAATTTATTGTTTTTGTAAAGTGAAAATTGATCGGCCTATCTGTAAAGTTAACTTAACATCGACGTATTGCTATCAGAACGAACCTAGTGATAAAACACTGGGACGGAGTATCCTAATACCTACTGGGTTGCCTCTGCCTATTGTGCTATATGCGAGATTGCCTCACAGAAAGGACATAAAAAAAATGTAAAGTACGTAGCATAATGCAAATGCAATGCAATGCAATTTCTAACAAAACATATTGATCTTAGTGACCTCTGTTGAGTTCCGTACGCTGTACTCGATAGGAATCCATTGCTAGTAACTTGGAAAATTATATTACAATTTTCACTTAGTGTCTGTTCACATTTCACTCTATAAAGTTAGAGGGTACTTAACATACTTGAGGTGTGACAGGCGCGTGACTACACACGAAGGTCGTGGGTTTGATTCTAACTCGGTAAATACTACTAGGTATAGGTAATGATTATGTTTCAATGACGTCCATTTCCCCGCACTGCTAGAGAGCGCGCCGTCGTGTGTCGCCCGCAGTACAACATACTGTATATCACATTATATATATTTGTAACCAGTGTTTTTTTGTATTTCAGTATACCTTGGATGAACTGGTTCCAAATTTTAAGGAATTTCGAACTCTAAGACCCGAAAGCTAGGTAAGAATATTTGTGTAATTTTTCCATTGATGAAACCTTGTGTTACATTCCTACTTTTAGAAAAATTTTCGAGACATTCCATGTTGCATGTGGAACTTAACGCCGCAGTATTATAAGCACAAAATTAGACAGTGGTTCCAGAATTTATGTTTTCCCAATTATTACATTTCTAACATAAAGGTTTTAAGGATTCATTAAAAAAAAGACTTAGACTTATTTTAAAAATATCAATATTTGTTTGATGAAGCAAGAACATGAGCGTAATGTCGTATACCCTACATACGAGTACGAGAATAGCTTCTTCGGCTTTATTGTATTGGTAATGATATAAAGGTATTGTAAACTGATTTTTTATTTTAAGGTTTAATGTGTATTTTTTACGCGAAAAAGGTACACGTGATAAGGTTGTTTAAAGTTGTAGTCAATATGCATCTTAAATAAAAAAACGAAACATTATAAAACTGTGCAGTTTGTTTGGTTGATCACGCTGATATCAGGAACTTCTGTTTCGGATTAAATAAAAAAAATATAAGATAGGACAATTTCCTGATTAAACACCATCTAGTCCATTCCTGACATAATATAATACGGGGTCAGTACGAGCCAATTACACCGAGCAGAAACACGAGTCGATGAGTGTGAATGGTCACGTGGCCTGACAACACTGACAGGTGTTGCCATGACGACGAGGTCAAAATATTATATCAAATATATTTAGGAATATCTTATTAAAGCGAAAATTATGTAATTAATTTTTATTGTTGCTAGTGATGTTCTTTTTGTAATTAATTTTGTCACCATATTAAACGCGTAAAAGCGCGTCTTGACAATTGGGCGCAAGTAGTGAACGCAGTGTCTTAACACTAGGTCCTCTCTAATATCGAAGTATAATCTGTATTGTAGAGTAGTCAGATGGAAAAGGAAAAGTATGGCGGAAGTCAACGCTGCACTTTGTCTTGTTACTAGAGCGAAGAAAAGAAAATAATTAGTTTCGCCGAGTGGGAATTAACTGTTGTCTGTAACGTTAACACCTTGCATTCTCTTTACTGTATATTTATTTAAATGGATTATTATAATTTTATTCCACATAAATGATACTTAACTCCATACAGACAATGCCGTTTGTTTAAATCCTGACTATTTATCAATACTACTATAATAATAATATATATTTTAATTGCAATAAACATGTACATTATGTGTAATTTTCCATTCGCAAACGCAATTTCCTGAAGCCCGCTGAGCCCGCTGAGTCCGCCGATATACTCTCGTTATGTTATAGCTCATCAGAACTTTGTTTTGCGATCGCTTAATCGTATTGTATGAAATTAACTTTGTATTTTAAACATTTGTTTATTATATTTGATGGCATCGTGGTATAGGTCGTGAGTTTATTGAACGCGGTGGACGTGGGTTTGACTATTGATCTTACCGTAGTGTGTCAGACCTACATATATATACTATTAAACGAAATGGAAATATCTAATGCATATCTCAAATATATGATATGTATCGCTCACACTTTAACCTCATATTGGTTATCTCCACGCGTTAAGTATTTCATAGAAGTAGGAGCAATACCTCGGAGGCAAAACAAACATAAACTCTACAAGCTTGCTAATGATCGCAAACGTAATATCAACGTTGTGATGGGAAAAGAGTTAACCCACATATTACAAATTTCAAGACAATGAACAACTAGCGACCTAAATGCGGCTTCACCCGCTTGTGCTTATTATTGTATGAAAACCAAATTATACACAAAAATGCATAATAAATTGTAGCCTACATGTGCCATTGTAACTGATGTATTTCTTATATAACTGTAAAGTTCTATCAAAATCTGTTCAGCTGTATTTAGTGTGAAAGTGAAACAAAGTGAAAGTGAAACTGCTGGGTACGCAGCAGGGTACGCAGAGGGAATTTAGCGTTGTGATATTCCGTTCACCATTTTTCGCTTAATTTTCGAGACATTCACGTTGAGTACCGGAATATAGCTCTGCAATTTGTCTTATTTCTAGAGCGACTATTTAGAAAATAATTAATTCCGAGTGAAAATGAAACCCTAAGTGCTTAAACTCAGGCGCTATGCCGTTGCGCCACGAGAGCCTCCTACAGTATATAATTTGAACTCTTTTTTAATGACTTATAGTTTAGAATTTATACGATATAATAACAATATGCGGGTTGGCTCTCTTTACCATCAAAGCGACTACGTACAGTACTATCGACTCTATGACATCTATGTTGACTTATATTTAACTTGTCAGGAGTTAAGTCAATATGTAATAAATGTACACGTGAATGTGAAGTTAGGAAAAATGTTGAAGTGTTTTAAATATATCATTATCTTCTTCCAAAATCGAACCTACAACCAATGCCTCAGCAAACAGGGTACAAAGTACAAAACAGTAAATAAACTAATCAACAATGCAAATGTAGTTTGCTATTCAGATCTGAAGCGGAAGCGCGTCATGTTTGACAATCATAAATATTAAATGAGCCTTTACGGTTTTAGCGATGTTTTCAGCAATACTCAGTCAGATTATTTTTTTTTTCTTCGGCTTCCCGCTGTATCCCATATATAGTAAGTAGTATGCAGAGATGAGATAATAACAAGACACTCCGGTCTCCGCTTTCCTCCTAATTTGGAGAGAATGTGTGTTCAGTGGTGGAAGTCAACCTCGCGTTTTATTTTTCTATTTATATATTTAATCTTTTCAGCTTCACGCTGTCTCCCGCATGTAGGCAAAGGGAATCTTGTGTCACTCACTCAACAAGTGTCAACACTCACCTCCTCACTATCCACCGAAGGCTGAAGGCATTGCGAAAAAAAATTGTTGTATGTGTATACCTTGAGTTATCATTGAGGTCACTATAGTGTCATAGGTTCAAGTTCATTTTTTTAAATTTATAGGTTTTCACACATAGATTAAAATGGAGAATTAAGTCTTACTATACTGTTTTTTAAGTATCCACGTCTGGATGAGACAATGCGTGGCGAGTGGCGAAACTTTGTCAGCCAAAAGGGGGAAATGATATTTTATTCCCCTTCGTAAGGATAGAACCCACAACCATAGCGATTACAGTCAGGTGCCACACCGGCCTCAAATACTAAATAACAATATTTTTTCATTAAGTCCACAATACAAATAACATAGGTTCACAGCTCAAGTGCGTGCCAGTTTAATCGCTTAAAACAATTAAAAAGAAAATAATATTAATATTTTCAATTTTCCGTGAAATTCTATATTTTATTATTAACTAATTCTGTGAATGCTAATTGTTATTTTTCACGCTAAAGTTTATTTGGAAATGGAACAATAAAATTCTGGCTCTAAAATTAAAATGAGATTGAGGCCGTCGTGGCGCAGTAGATCTGACTGTAAAAATGACAGATGTGAGTTTGGTTTTCATGCGCGGCGTTAAGTTCCGCCACTCGACACGCATTGTCCCGAAAATTGGGCAAAATGTGATGCGGTGACAAGCGTAGTGTTGAAAAGGCACCAAATATATGAATGTGTGCATCCGGCAGAGCGCTGTGTAAGCTGCGACGATCATTAGAGAACTCGAAGTGTCACATAAAGTAGGGGGAGCGTCGAGCTTCTGTAGCATAAGTATAAAGTTTTAAGAGATACATAAATAACGTGCGCTATAGGTGCTGTAGGTGCTGTAGGTGGAGGGGAGAAACTTATGTAGTTTGTGATGGGACTTCGTATCAAATAATCTATATAATACTTATTTAGAAAAGATATAGCAGAATGTGAACCCGCCTTGTCTGCGTTCTCATCAAGCTAAGTTGAAATTAAAACATAACGAAATATAATATATGTACATAGATACATTATTAATACGTTTACGCATGTTTCAACGTTTGTTGCAACATAAACAAGCGAATTTTTATAAAAAAGACATCAAAATATTTTTATATATTTTTTGTGTAATATTTAAAAAAATGTTTAAATCAGCATTTCGCTGTGAAGTGTGAAACGTGACGCTGTAAGCGGTTTGCGATCTTTTTTTAATTACAAGCCCAATGTTATTTATGTAAAAATAAAATACAACAGGTTCCATGACTACTCGGATATGGAATATACTTTTTTAATCCAGGCTCTGTTGAAAAAAGAGTGATAAAGAAAGCTACTGATCCGATCAAAGAATTTTCAATTAAAACACATATTAGGTGAACAAATTGAAAGACAAATAAAAAAGCAAGCATCATTTAAAACGTAGACAGAGCAAACAGCGCACGTAAACAGAGCCGTGTCATGTCACTGGCGGCGGTGGTGGGGGTGGTGGTGGTGGTGACGTCACCGGTGTCAACATTTGATCTAACTAATCAATGCAATCTTGTCACAATATTTACAGCTGGCCTTTGCGTGTACTCTGTGCACACATTGTTAGCTTCTACAAACAATGGAGTCATGGAAAAATGTTACTTTTGTATATAATTATCATATCAATACTAATAATACTATTATAAAACTGAACTGTTTGTTTGGTTGAACGCTCAAATCGCATTATGCACTGCTTCAAATTTAAAACTTCTTTTTTTGTCGAAGAATCCATTCACCGAGGCAGGCTGCAGCCTACATACAGGCTATATTGTATTATAGCGTTAATCGTTCCGATGTAACCGACAGTAACTCAGGCTTACACAACTTTTAGTTATTTTCAATCCAACACGGGGTGAAGATGTGTAATATCACATATGCGTATTATCATTCGTTTGCATAAATATTACTGAAGCCATAGTGACGTCACAGAAACAAATGACAAAATGAATGATATGATGGATGGATGATGTTTTTTTCAACTTCATGATTTATCCCTCATATAACAGAATTTATAGACACCACCTCACGCTTTTTTCAAATAACGTCGTGGGCAGAGACACAATGCTACTATTTAAATTACTTATAGTTTAGTTATTTGTTGTAGTTTGTCTACGTTGTTCGCTACGTTATCAAGGCCTATAGAATATTTCCCGAAGATGTACTTATTGAAAAAGGCAAGAAATAAGTACAAAATAAAGGAGAAGATACTAAAATTGGAAATTTATATTATAAATAAAAACTGTTAATTCATGTCATACAAAATGAGTGCATATTCATTTCAGACAAACTTCCAACTTCAGTTTGTCAACTTTTAATTTACAGCATAACATTTTTATTATTTGTATTTCCCTACATACATGTACGTACACGTATGTACGTGCTCCCCCTTATCTGAACAATGGACGTGTATCCGCTAATGACGTACACGGTTCTTGTCTTCATATATTTGTTGACGAAATAAAAAATACATTTTATAAGGGATTAGTAATTATGTTTTTTTTATTTTAAATATAAAAAATCGTCTTAAGGAAGTATTTTTTTATATTTTTTTAGGTTCCGTGCCTCAAAAGGTAAAAACGAAACCCTTGTATCGCTCTGATATCCGTCTGTCAATTATTTATCTGTAGATCGCGAGCAGGTATGACATGAATGTCTATGGTTAAAGCAAACAAATAATAGGAGCTGCAAGAATTGCTGCATTTTTATAATTTAAGAAGACATTCTGTAATAATTTCTCAAAATAAGAATCAATTCATTTCATCATCCAGTTCATCGTTCATTTCTCAATCAGCACCAGGAAAATGTATAAAATAAAATATTCAATAAAAATTTCATTTCAATACGCTAGAGGCTTATTTTGTTGTATAAATTGGGACTCACGTAAATTCTTTTCACTTTGTCATAAACATTGGGTTAAGTTTACAGTGTGTTTCTGGGAAAGTCTACTACACTACAGTCTAAAATAGAACACTTATAGGATCACTAAGTTGTCCATCCGCGTCCGCTATCACGCTAGATATCACGCAGTGGCACAACGTTTGACTGTAAATACGGCTGTGATTTGGATTTCCTCGACGACTCGACTCGACGACTCGCTCTGGTAACAAAACAAAACGTGGCGTTGAGCGCTGCCATTTTACACGCAATGTCTCGAAAAGTGATCAGTGCGCGGGGAATGGAATATCTTAACACTAACTATGTTTTCTCTTCTTGCTTTACTATATGAAAATACAGCTTAACGGTAAAAAAATAACACAGAAAAACAACAACAGAGTTAGCAGTTTTGAACATGAATTAGTAAAACGCTAGAAATATTCACAAACGAGTTGCATAATTTACTTTCATCAATATCTTCTATTTCTGAATGCCAGCTGTCAGTAAAGCTTCGTTCACAAAACAAAATAAACTGGTGAGACAATCGTTTCACTTTTTAGTAGAAATATTTAAAAATTCTCCACTCTCCGCCTAATCTAGTGGCCGTGATGGCGAAGTATCTGACTGTTAACATAACGGTTGTGCGTTCAATTCCCACTCGAGGAAATAAATTATTTAATATTTTAATTCTCAGTAACAAGACAAATCGTGGCGTTTAGTTTCGGCACAACATGCAGTGTTTTAAAAATTCGTCCGAAATTGGGGAACGGAGTGCCTGTTACGTGCGAAAAACAACAGGACACTGATTTTAAAAAAATATCTTAACGATGTTTTTGGTCGGTGTGAGCGTGATCGTCTAAGCTGTTGATTTACGACGTCTCAGCGACGGGCCAGGCCGCGTGATGGTCCGCGTTACTGTCTTATTTATATTAACACCGCTTATTGTGAAAACGCTTTTAAAACAAACATCGATTAGTTTTGAGCCTTATTTTGTTTTCCTACACACATTATGTAGGTAATCTAATTTGAGGTTTTGGTTGCAAAATTAATATTTCGCTTAGTGTTAGTACACTCTGTTTCCCACTTTCCGAAGATGTTTTATGATATTGCTTGTCGAGTGGTAGAACAAACGTCCTTTATAAGAGCGAGGAAGTGAAAATAATTTATTCTCCCGTGAATGAGAATCGAACCATAAAAGTTACGTTGTAGACGTTGACGGCTTCTGTTGTAAAAATATTTATTTTAAAATAATTAAAGGACACGTATAATACTAATGTTAGTTTTTTTGGTTCAGAAAACAATGTGAAAATATTGCGTTCTGTAATAGATGATATGAAACGACGTGTTTTGTTGTACCAAATCATTAAATTGATAAAAAAAAATAGCTTAAGCTCGTAGAGCGAGGAAATAAAAATTCTTTGGAGTGGGAGTCGAGTCCACTACCGTCATGTTTACAGTATGAATATAGTGATAGCCCCTACAGTGGGGGACTGTAGGGGCTATCACTATATTTATTGTCTTCAGACTCTGTAGAAACACGATAGGCTTAATGAATATGTAAAAAAATATTAATTTACCTGAGCAAGGAATTTACTTTTAAAGGAAATATTAAAATCTGAATTAATTTTGTCTTTTATGAAAGCTGAAAGAACGCTAATTAAAATTTATATTCGTCTATGAAACTATAATTTTCGGAAAATATAGTACATTTTTTTACTTTATTAAAATGATATTGAAACTGACGAAGGGCGCAGTGGTTACGTATTTGACCAATGAATGGGTTCATTTTTAGTTTCTGATTTTTCAGAAATGGGTTAAATATTATTAATATTTGACCCTAAGTACTAATAGAGGATTCCATAAAAATTCCTACTCAAGTAAAGTTGCAAGCCACGATTAGTCTTTTATTATATATTTTATAAGCGCTTACACCTGCTATATGAAACGAGATTAATATCGTAATTCCGGGGACAACGCGAGGATTATCTGTCACACACCACTGAGTGTGAAATATACCCGGAACGGAATGTTTAGTACATTTTCATTTTTAAATATACTCTTTTATAGACTGTGGGAGCTGTTTTCCTTAATATTTGATAATTAATCAATGTTGTAAGTGCGTTGGGTCTGTCACTAAACACGCTGTATCAAACATTGGGCGGAAAGTGGCGAGCGAAGTGTCTTAGCACTAGATGGAAAAAACGTTTAGTGCTGCTCTGAACTCCTCAAGAAATTCTGCTGCTACTGTCTAGGCTCCGTGCGCGGTTGTCAGTCACTTAGTAAGGGAACATTCTTATATAATATGTATAGATTGTCAGAAGAAAATATAAAACTACTGATAGAAGCGACAGGTTATGGATTCAATGCCCACTCAAGGAATATTTGGTCTTTTTATTTTCTCGCGGGTTTCGCTAGTCAACACACAACGCGTCTAGATTTCGGCGAAAAAATGTCAAAAGTCAAAAGTGTCTTAATGGGAACGGAGTATTAACACAAAACTCAAAGATTGCCTCTGCCCAACCTGCTACGTGCGGTATACAGCGTGCAATATTAGCTCATTTAAAAAAATACAGTTATTGAATGATGATTATTGGAAACTCTCTTTATTTGTCTGTCGGTTGCCCAGATAATGTTCCTTGTTTTATATTTAGTTACATAGAATCTATACACATACATTCTACGTCGTAGTTGCGTCCCTACTACCGTATAAGCTTAAGCTGAAAGCCCGCAACAAGCTGCGGACGAAGTTGCACGAGGTGTTGAATATCCAACCTGAACACGTTAGTGAAGACAAACTATTATTGACTTATATCGAGCTGTAATATCATATTTTACATAGGATTTTCACGAACTTTGGCAACAAGAACTCAAGGGCACCGCTTATCACTAGATAAGACCGCCCACTCGACGTTTCTAATTAAAAATATATCTTATCGCCTAAACTTAGCCACGTGGATGATTAACACAACTACTGTCCATAGTAAAGTAGGGTTTGGCACATTATTAGAGGCCACGGTGATTCCAAACGCGGGTGCTGTGGATTATGTCGAAAGGAATAACGTCATACGAGTGTAGTGTAGTTTAAAAAAATTTTGGAATTCGAATCATTAGTTCCTGAGATTAGCGCGTTCGACCAAACGAAATCTTCAATTTTATAATATTACTATAGATATGAAACACACGAGAGCGGTTGCTACAACAGTAATGTATTTGGTATCAGCGTCAGATAACAAAGTGAATCTCTGCCACACGTGGTTTGTGCACGAGTTGCGGATTAGAACCTTATTAGATACTAGTACTAAGGCCGTCCGCGTCGCGGCGCTGGGGCACAGGGATTGAAACTGCTGCTGTAAACGTGCTGGCTGTGTGTTCGATTCCCACTGGAGATAATAAAATATTTTCATTTCCTCACTTTGGTAAGAAGACAATACGCGGTGTTGAGTTCCGCCACTTAGCAGCATTGTACCTAAAATTGGGCGGAATATGGAAACTATGTAGCAATATGGACTGATATAGCAAATTACTTGCATCCGACATAGTTCTTAGGCCAGCGCGTAACGTGGCAAACCACCTCAGGCGACGCTCTTGGAGCTAATCCGCTTCGTCACGGACTCCAAGACTATCACGTTACGCCACCTCAGCATCATCATTTCGGTGACGTGAACCTGAGTGTGCCGAGATAGTGCTGACCAGCATTCGCTGCTGTATAAAAGAACCAGTCGGATGATGCTCATGAATATTAGCCCCTTAGTTTGTGCGGTATCCTGCGATCGCGGACCACACAAATGACATCTCGCCGTTTGGTATTTAATTCTAAATTGATAGAAAACAATAATAAAATCCGAGATTCAAACTCAACTAGGTATCTTATATACTGTCTGCATGTTACTCTGACATGTGGAGAACAATTTGGGTTTAAACGAATTTTCATGAGAGCGTTAACGCTGTAATGGTCCGCCCACTTCCTTTCATACACGCTGTTGTTTCGCTAATAATGACATTCGGTCGTCTTTTTCACTTTATGAACGCACTAATATATGAATAATACTTTTGTCTGCTTATTACATTTTTTTAACTATAGTAGCTTCTTATTTTCCGTATAACCTGGTGTTAAGATACATCTTTCCTCATTTTCTGTTCAATTTTGGAGACATTGCGATTTGAGTGGCATAACTCAACGCCGCAATGGAACCCACAGTCGTCACGTTTATAGTCAGATGCTGTGCCGCTGCGCCGCGATGGTGCTTGACCTCTAATATATAACACATTTTGTATAATATATTTGAAATCGGAACATACCTACGCCTTCAGAAATCCGTCCAAGCACTCTAGCCAATTAAGTTATTATTTATGAGCGTTCTTTTCGTGCGACATCGACATTCCTATACACATATTATACTGAAACTCAGTGTATATGTTTCAATGAATTTTATTTAAATTCTTATTATTTTTAAGGATTTTATTTAGTAAGTAATATTTGTGTTTTATTTTGTTCAAACCTTCTAAGCGGAATTGTACTTATTATAAAAAAATGTGTTTTTTTTATTTCTGTAACTGTGACGTATTTCCACAAGCAGGATTGCCTTCAGATGAGGGAATTTTTCAATTATAAATAGCACAAACATGTCACTTTAATATATCTATGTAAAAATATGAAATGAAAATATGAAACATATATTATTTGATATATAATATTATTTGAATTTAACTTTGACTTTAAATAAATGCTGTCCTTAAAGATTTTGTGATTCTAGGAAAAGAATATTGTAGAATAAACATAGCGTGAGGTATTGAATTATAGCTCTCGTTGAAAGTTTAAGCAAAGGATTATTTATATTAACTGAGAGCTATTTATTCGAAATAGACGTTAACTTTTTTAAAAATAATTAATTTTGTTCGCTCAATTCTCAATCTTTTCGCAAAGTTCCTTTTCAAAGTAAAAGTTAGAGTCGAGACAGTTCATTTCGTAGAAAACTTTCTGAAAAATTTTCACTTTTCTATTGTTACACGTTGAAATATTTTCACACTTTTAATTAATGTCCTTATTTATTACTTTAGAAAGATTTAAATTCAAGCGAGTTAGGTGTTATGACGGCGAAGCTTATTACGTCATCGTTTACTGGAAATATGAAATATGTAACGTTATAACACATAATGCTTATGAATACCGAAACTCAACGCTGGGCTTTTGCTTTGGTTACAAAGCGAAGAAAATAAAATATTTATAAATAATAATAATTCATTTCTCCGAGTGGGGATAGAATCCACCCTTGTGCCCATGCGCCACGACGACAAGAAATGTAATATGATATCTTCATAAAATATATTTAATTATTATAATATATATAAATACTAAAAGTGTGTACTCTATAGTATCTAATAACTAATTGCGTGATGTTCAATGTGTATCAACCTCACGGAGCAGCTATATCGCCAAATGGGTATTTGATATGATTATCTATACGTGATTAATTGTTATTATACGTCAGGCTAGCTGCATATTGTTCTAAGTCAAAGGCAACAGGTTCAATTCCTGTCTATTATTACTTCTTTTAAAAAAATCATGACATTCTTTGGAATACGAGTATCTAAGTATGTAAGTAATAAGAATTATTTTCTGTTACTAGATTAGAGATGATATCTTTTAGATAGTATAAGCTGCCCTTGTCTCTTGATATGGCTAAGAAGAATCGCTAACGTCGTTACCGTCGTCTGCCTATCTCTCTATATAGAGTTTCTCAGCTATATAGAGAGATAGGCAGACGGAACCTAAAATACTACGTTCTCCAATTCCTGTTTTAATTTCAAACTGTGTGTTGACTGATGGAACTCTACGTTACATTTCACATAATCACAAAGTAGTTTGAATCGACAACAATCGCATTTACAGCCAGCCACTGTCCCACTGTACTACGACGATCTTATTTATTGATAAATATTGTTGCGATATAATTTAATTTCCCTATTTACGTACCCCACATTCAATTTCCCTATATCTATTTCCCCATTTAATAGCAGTGCCAAGTCCATATAAGTGTCAACGCTCAAATGATCCTACGGGACATAAATCAAATAAATACGCAATAACGTGATACTCGCACCATATCTCGAACTAGCTGTTCCGGTCCACATCGTATTTAAGTGGCAGAATATTTATTGGTTGTTACTTATTCTTTATACGTTCATTTTTTATTTCTTAGACACGTTTTTTTGTGGGAAAGGGGAATTTAATATTGAGACCGACGGTTGCGGGTGCAATTCCCAAGGGGGGATATACATATTCACATAGATAAATCTACATCATTATGTATAAACGAAGAAGCACGCTGTTGTCTACACTAATATTATAAAACTGATTGTTGGTTTGGTGTAACGTGATTCGAGACATTGTATGTTGAGTGGCGGAACTAAACGTCGCGCTTTGTCCCACTACCGGAGCGAGGAAATGAAAATAATCCATTCCATCGAGTAGGAATCGAACCCACAGTAATCGCACAGTCAAATACTCTTCAACACCACGGGTGTACATTTCCCGTCACTGACGAGGGCTGTTTCGCATTTCGTTTTGATTAAATGTCCTCTCTCTTGTGATAGTTTTCCCTTTTTTCAAGATTATCTGTTTTCCTTGTAAGATTTTTTAAAATATTTTTAAAATTTACTTTATTTATGGATTTTTACACAATATATAAGTAAACTTAATAGTAAGTAACAACATTAAACATAACAGATTTTATTTATTTTTTGACATTAAACATTACGTTCAAAAATTCGCGGCGTTCTTAAATTCATATTAACAGAACGAGGAAATGGAAATAATTTATTGCCCTGAGTAGGGTTCTTTAATGCTAAGTACAAATAACTTTTTCATAACACTCCGCTATGGCAATACACAGTGCGGCGTTGAGTTCCGTCACTCAACAAGGCGGATGTCGAAGATCTAGTATTTACCCCTTTCCCTGATATCACATATAAATGAATCGTACAAGATCAAAACAGGCCATGTTACACTGACAGGCTATTTCCTTTTTACTGTTTCACGAAAATGAGATCAGTTTTTATAGCATCTTTATAGCACTATATACCTTTAATTGTGAACAGTGGCCTTAATGTATTGGATTTAGCTTAATGAATACGTCTTGTGTTATATGATGTTATTATTCTTTTGTTTGTTTTTTTTTCTATTTTATTTTCCCGTTTATCTTATTCGGAATTTGAGGCATTGCATAATAAGTGGAAGAACTTAAGGCCTCGTTTTGCCTTGTTATTAACGTGAATAAATGAAAATATTAAATATTATCTTCCACCGAGTGGGAATCGAACTCACAACCTTCGCATTTTCAGCCGCACGTATGTGCCCCTGCGCTACAATGGCGTATAAAATAATGTGAATATATTTTATTCAAAATGTTACCTACAAATTGTGGTAAATTCAGCTTATCTCTAAACGCCTACTCTTTCCGCGCGTAACGGACGTGTCTCATAATAATAATAATCATTAAGTAATCTAATTTATTATTTTTATTATTATCACTTGAGGCACAGCGCCTGTAAATGTGATGGCTGTAGATTCTGTCTCTACTTGGGGGAATGAATTACTTTCGTTCCATCGCGGGGAACGAAGTGTTTTAACACTACGTCCCCTTAAGTGTTTTAGCACAAATGCCAGTCAAAAGTTTTGAGATAACATATATAAAAAAACACACAGTCACACGCAGTCGAATTGATAACCTCCCCTTTCACAGACTTCGGTTAAAAAACATTGTTTAAAAATTAAAAACAATTTTTTTTACTGCAATATGAAATTGTAAGAAGACGTTATATCTAAAACTACTTTAGTTCAATCTCCTATAACGGCCCTGATACCATCACCTTAAGTTTCAAATGAATGAAATATTTTTATATTTTATGTGCAAAGTTGGCGTCCCTTTGAAAACCTATTAAGTATGTGGCTAGTGGCTGGTGGTTGATGGCTGGCGGCTGGCGGCTGTGCTCGGCGAGTTGATCCAATGAAATGAGATTCTCTTGATAAAAGTTTAGTGCCCGTAAAAATTGTTTGAAGTGCCTTTTTAAAATGCTACGCTAGCAATCCCCCCTGGCTTTACCTGATAGATATGTAATAAGTAACCCAACTTCAGTGATGATTTATCGTTATACTCAAATAGATATACTTAATATATGGAGGGAACCTAATGACACAGAGACACTCCTTTCCCCACATTCCGTCTTAAACTCGAGACATTACGAGTCGAGATGTTGGCGGAATTCAAAACAACGTTTTGTCTTGTTACTAGAGCCAGGAATAAGAACGACTGGGCATCGACCCCATAATCTCACTTATATTAGTGATTATAGTCGCACTTATTATTTCATTTACTTTGACATTATCTTTTTGTTTTGTTTGATATTCTATATATGTATTATCTATATCTATATATAGGTATATATAAAAGGACTTGTCCTCACTGACTGAGGTAAGACGCACGCACAGCCGTAACCGCTGTACGTAGAAACGTGAAATTTGGACAGATGTTTACTTTTGTAATCTGGACATCCACTAAGAAGGGATTTTGAAAAATTTTAACCCTAAAGGGGTGAAATAGGGGTTCAAAGTTTATATGGAAAAAAATTTAAATCGGCACCAATTTTTATAAAATTTGGAATTTAGATTTTTAAAAGTATTTAATTGAACACGTGTTTCATGGTTTTCTAGAATTCACCCCCTAAGAGTGCAAATAAGGGGTTGAAAGTTTGTATGGAAAAATCTTTAAATCGCTACCGATTTTTATAAAATTTGAAATTTAGACTCTTAAAAATATTTCATTGAACACATGTTTCGTGGTTTTTTAGAATTCACCCCTAAATACGCAAGCGAAGCTGCGCGCGTCCGCTAGCTGTATATAAAAGGACATGTTCCCACTAACTGAGGTAAGACGCACGCACAGCCACAGCAACCGCTGTTCATAGACACGTAAAATTTGGACAGATGTTTACATACATAATCTGGCCATCCACTAAGAAGGGATTTTGAAAAATTGAAACCCTAAAGGGATGAAATTGGGGGTTGAAAGTTTGTATGGTTTTTTTTATTTAGTTTTTATAAAATTTTAAATTCAGACTCATAAAAATATTCGTATAGTTCAAGCGGGCGAAGCTGCCCAGGTCGGCTAGTATACAACATTGATAAATATTGTAGCTTTCTTACTTAAATAACAGAATAAAATACTAATATTTCTATTTTGTACATGTTTCTTTGAGATAATAATGAAAGTGGATTTTATTTATTAAATATAATTTCAATCATTTCATTTCTTGTTCATTTGAGAACAATAATAGTAATAATATTTGTGAAATTGTAATAACTTCAATTTTCAAAGTGTTATTTATAAATTTACTATGACAAAGGTATGAATTTTTAATGTGTAGTGTTTTATATTAATTACATATTTTTTTAGCTTCACGCTATATCCCGCGCGCAGTAGGGTAGGCAGAGGGAACCTGAGAATCTAGTGTTAAGATATTTTGTTACCCATTTTCCGCCTCCGCTTTAGTTCTGAAGGCATCGCGTGTTGCAACGTCGCAACGAGGTAAACCTCGTTATCAGATCCACGCAATGAAAATATTAATTATTTCATTTCCTCGAATGCACCCTTGAATCTTACAAACACATACACACAACCTGTCGCGTGTGCACAAGAATCGAACCCACAATAATCTCGATCAACATTTAGACACTGCCCCACTGCGCCACCAGTTTTTACAATATTTCCTTCATCCGTTCACTAACTTACAATTTTGTTGACTAGAAATTATTCAGCATTTTATCTTGATTTCTTAGTATTTAAGCGCGGCCTCTCTCAAGGTAGAGGCAAAATGCTCAATGTTATCAAACCATCAGATCCGACTGACATCTGCAGATGTACTTACAGAGATTCTCTTACGATTGTATTACCATACTTACATATTTATAACTTTAGATAAAGAAAATTGTCTATTGATGAGAGAGCCTAGAGGTATTCTGATGTGCTGGCTGCTATTGTACAAGTTTCACGTGATATTCTGGTTTCTTTTAGCGTATGTTTAGTTCATCGAAATGTAGTGTTAGAGTCTGAATTGATTTGGTCTAGCGAGCTATACCTATTTACTGGGCAGGTAAAGTCGCCGGTAAAAACTAATTTCTAGTATGAGCGAGAAAAACAAATTCTAAGCTATATACAATATACATACACGAGTGTATCATACATATCTATCACTATAAATGTAATGGTAATTTCCGTTGATCCAATTAATGTAAGTAAAGAAATGTTTAAACATAATAGTTTTTTAGCTTTACGTTGCATCGGCAGAGGGAACCCGGGAACCTAGTATTAAGACGATCCAATAAAGACACTTCCGTTCCTCGCTTTCCGCCAAATTCTCAAGAGTAAAACATAAATCTTCTGTTAAAGTAAATTACAATATATTAATTTCTTAAACAACTTTAAAAGTAACCCGACTTAGTTATAAGGAATAAATGATTGACTATTAATGGTGGCTTAAAATACGGAACACCGAGACTCAAACCCGCGCCTGTCGCACACCAGTAAGCGTTCTAGTCAATTAATCCATGTTCTTATCGGCCTACATACGTTCAAGTCCTATCACGTTATCATTCCTCAGTGTGTACTTCAAAAATGTTTAAATATCGATAGTACAGCGTACAGCGCGGTGTTCCGGTAGTTAGGAGCTTAAATTTTGCGATTTGGCAGAAATACACCGCGCGATTTGGATATTGGCCAATATTGCATAGTTGTTGTTAGAATAAGGCTTTAAATGTACCTATTTGTTGCGAGGAAACTCAGACACTGTATGGGGAGACCAGAGATTTAAAATATGTGCCAGTTTAAATGTTGTCTTTTTGTGAGAAAGCTTACAAATTAAAAGGATGTCTGTACATTTTTATTGTAAACCACAGCTTCACAATTTTCCCGTATGGCAGGTATAAAAGGTAGGGGGGAGCTGGGTTGCCCAATTTGAGCCAATTTTAGAAACTTTGAGTGGCGGAACTCATCGTAGCGCTTAGTCCAACTGACTGTTTTTGACTTAGTAGTTTGATTTTAATAATTATTTGAAAAATATCGAACTTGTATCTATCGGCAAGCGTAGTACTTGTGCATATGTGTGAGCAAATAAGCTTTAGTATGATATTTCCAGCTCAATAATTTCGCAGACACGAATAGCTCTCTTGAGACCAATTCCCGTACAGAAAGTGTCGATACCTGAGGCTAAGGACGATATATTACTTAGCTACAGTAAAGTATTGTATTGTAGTACATTTATATTACCCGCACGTATTTTCCTTTGTCGGCGTTGAGTTCCACCAGTCCAGGTACAATGTCTTGGAAATTAGGCGGTGCATGAAGAACGTAGTTAACTCTTAACAGTAGGCTCCATCTGCTTACTTTGCTATGAAGAAGCGTGAGTACTACCGACAATAAGACGCAAATATGTAAATGATTCCATATATTAATTAGCTTTATGACTTCAACTGTAGGTACGTAAATCCGATTGTTCCATACGAATGACTTCTTGTTTCCGCATAATTTTGAAACGGAACCTTAAGTATTTTCGGATTTAAAATCAGTTTAAAATATCCTTTAAAAAGCTTTCATTCGTGGAAAAATATATGTAAAGAAGCTCTTTTACTCTTGATTCAATTTTGCTCCGTAAAGAGAAACAACAACAGTTTTTGTTTCTACATAACAAAAGGTAGTGGAAAGGAGGAAACGGTAGTGTTTTAAAGGAAACGGAGTGTCTTAACACTAGGTTCTTAGGTTCCCTCTGTCTATCCTATTACCATGTACGAGATGCAGCTTGAACCTAAAAAAAAAGCAATAGTACTTACAGATAGACAGATCTAATGCGGGAATACCGCTAATACCCGTTAATAGCGTCTGAGTGTGGTGTAATCCTTTTTATACGTGCTCGTGTTAAGTCCAGACAATTAAGGGCTCTTCTTAGAAGAGGTTTCCATAATAGATTTTTCACATAATTCATTTTCTGTATGTAAAGAGATTTTCCGTAATTGTGTCCCGTCAATCAACACTCAACGTCTCGAATCCGGGATCCGGAGCGTGGTTAAAGGAGTGTCTGTCTCTGCTTATGCGGGATACAGCGTGAGGCTCAAAAGAAGAAAATACTATTATTAATATTTTAAATCATATCCAATAAGTACAGAACCCTGTATAATATCAACGATTGTAATAACAATTTATTTTCATTCCTCTATGAGATTCACTTTGGGTTCATAGAGCAGTGTATGTAGACTAGACATATTTGTCTGCTTGTGAGCTTATTGCTTCGTACTTCCCCACTTCAGTTGCCAAACAAAACTAGCTAAGTATGTGTTGTTAGTATGTTCAAAATATATTTATCTCAAGTTGTTCTGATCAAGTGATCAAATAGAAACAATAAATATTGTAAACGCAATAGATTGTGGATTCGTTTCTCGTTCGAAGAAATTAAATATTTGATTTATTCTTCTCCGTGATAACGAGGCAAAGCACGCCTTTAAGTTCCACCACTCGCACGCAATGTTTCGAGGAAATCAGAAACGGAAGTGTCTTAATATTAGGTTCCCTCTGCCTATCTTGCTATGTGCGGGAAACGGCGTGATACTGAAGAAAATACTATAGACATTTAGATTTATTTCTCAGAAAGATGATCCAATTGATTTAACTAATTGCAGATACTTTAGTTGAAACAATTAAAATGTTTATGCCATTACTGGCTGTTAAGACGTGATTTATACGAGTACAGAGTATTACGGCGTTGTGAGAACAAACCTATAAAATGTTATAGGATCCAGGAGGTAGTAGAGTACGTGCGTACAAACAACAATCGTAAAGCTTCTTCTCACAATAGTCTCTAGTCTAGATCAGTGGCTCTCAACTGCTGGCGCGATGAACTCAGTGTATTGACAATGCACACCCAGAACTGTGTAACGTAGAATACTGAAATATGTCACTTGATCCTTGGGTAGTGTAGGGCTACATTAAGAAAGAATTTCTCGAAATTCCGACAAGGCCAGAAAAATACAGAAAATCACGCATTTTTAACCAGTTTTTACCCGCGTAATATGGACATAATAACCAATAAATTATATAATACAAATATTTTTTCAATTCGAACCAGTAGTTCCTAAGATTAGCATGTTTAACCAAACAAACCTGTCAGCAGCTTTATAATGTTGGCATAGATATTGATTTGTCTTTATCCGATTTCACATTAATGTTTTAAAACGATTTGTCTTCGTCTTTGTATATCGAAAAAGAAACGAAAAGTTTGAGAGCTTCTGGTCTGGATAGATCAGACTAAGTGTTGACAAACAAACTAAAGTATACAAATAAAATAATTCAAACTAAATATAAACCACTCTCGGTACTAAAATATAATGTTTCTGTCCTAGTAAGTGCTAAACAAAGACATTTGATAGCTTATTATTTAGATTTTTTTATACATATCATTATTGTAAATAATTCAACACATCTTAATTAATTTCAAGATCTAAGAATTTCAGTCGATACAAAAGTAAACTTTATTCGTAGTAGGTATCAGGCACATTACATTAAATCACAATTAATTGTGAGCCGTAAGGAGGGAATGCTTAACAAAAGGTTTTAAAAGTTAAAAACTTAACACTCTTCTGGTTATAGATGTCAGGAATTTAAACGAATCACTTCCTCGAACAATTCGTGATCTGCACTGCCCACAGATAATAAACCGTATTTAATACGTAGCCGAATACAAAATGTAAAATCCTTGTACCCGTAGGAATTTCGGTAAAAATTTTTATAAAGTTAGTGCTCCCCTACACTTCTACCTATATGCCAAAATTCAGCGTTGTACGCCGCGTAGTACCAGCTGTACATTGTCTGTCCGTCTCTCAGCGACGGACCAGTTTTATATGCTATTAGATAAATTAAACTCATGATACAGTACATATACGAGTATAACATTTATTTTATTTACCAAAATAGATTTCAATATTTTATTCAAAACGCTCATATAGCTGACGTTATCGGCCATTGCATGCGCCCAGCCATGCCGTGGCGTAGATTTATCTCCGTGACGTGCTAGCATTTGACATTCGCAGGACAGCGGTTGTGGAAATTGTATAAATATGTTTATATTATTGCTCTTTTGGCTCTAACTACAAAAATTAATAATGTGTGTAATGTGCCTCAAAGAGACCGTCAGCAACTTGTTGTCGACAACCGCCGACAGCCGCGCCGCCCGCGCCGCCAACGCCAATGTTATATGTTATTAGATCAATCTGAGCGAAACATGGAGAAAGTAGTGTCTTGATACCTAGTTCTTTCTGCCCTCTTACTCAATGTCCCACTGTGTCTACTTGACAGTGAGGAAAATGTTTTTTTTTTAGCTTCACACTGTATCCCGAACATAGCGGGGTAAGCAGAGCAACTTGTTCCCCACTTTCGGTCGAATTCTGGAGGCATTGCGTGTTAAGTAGCAGTACTCAGCACATCGATGTGCCTCGTCACCAGAGTGAAGAAATAAAATATTAATTATAAAATTTCCCCGAGTGCGAATCGAACTCACAACTGTCGAGTTTGTAGTCGTTTTAGCATAGAAACATATGCGTACACGTATGTAGGTCATCTTTTGTTCTTTCTTATCACATTAGGCCTCAATCCGTTCGGTCAATAGCGGCCAGTGTTTAAAAACAATCGATCATTTTGACGTTCCATTACGCAAAATGAAGGGCTACGAATGTACGTTTATCTTCGTAACGACGTCAGCGGGGCCGTGCAATTTGTAATATTGTTTTTATTGCAGTTTCATTGTTTACTTCATTTTAAGAAAAAACGTCTATGTGGCTTTGAATTTCGTCACTTCTGTTTCCTCCGCTACATGCGGGATACAGCGTGAAGCTATGGTAACTCAACCACTTTCACCAATCTGGATTTTCATAATTTTCAATAATTATAAGTAAGTTTTGCGCATTTAATATTATTTCTTTAAATGCTTAAAAGAATGCTTGTGCACCTGCGCCATGACGGCCTCAACGGACCGTGACCAGACATGACAACACTTTAAATGTTTACAGTGTCCTAAAGTGTTACAAAGTAAACAGTGCTACATCAAACTACAACATTTTAAACAATTCATGCAATTTTATTACAAACATAGAGATAGTTACTGCTTTATGGACGAGGATCGACGTTTAGTGCGCTTTTATTAGAGACGCCTAATGTCTGACCTGCTATACACGTAGGACCGTCGCGGCTGACTGGAAACGCAACGGCTATGGGTTCTAATTTATCTAATTTCTACTAATCATGTATTATTCATTAATATAGGTTTAATTAAGAAAACTGATACGTGCAGGTTTCAACGGTGGGATCTCAGGTTATTAATAATAAGGGAATTAATTACTTCCATTTACTCGCTCTGGTAAAAAGACATAGTACGGCGTTGAGCTCCTCCGAGCCACATGCAATGACTTTAAAATTGAGCGGTGGTCTAGTTTATAATACGTAACATCTTAGCACTAGTTTCCTCTGCCTACTCTAGTATAAGAAGAAGACAGATGAATTTGAAGAAAAAGATTATACAATAATTGAATATTGAACTGTTAGTTTTGTTAGTTAAGCGTGTAACCTATATCCACTAATCCACTAATATTATGAATACGAAAGTAGTTTGTCGGTCTGTGTCTCTGTGACGTAATCACAGCCGAACCGCAGATCCGATTGGAATAAAATTTCATATCTCTATATGAAATACTTGAAGGTCTTGGTGTGAACATAGGCATGAGAAGGAGAAGGCTGATGAGACATGAAACGTGTGTGTACAAGTCAACGGTCAAGTCACATAAGGGTTAACTATACTACCTAGAGAATTTATTAATTTTTAGCCAGCTGTTCGGGTTCTTCATCAGATACTCCAGACCTTCAATTTTCGTATATCAAAAGTGCAGTCCCACAATGCTCATATATTAGTATACATGTAATGTGTCATTTAAATTAAATCATCTTCACGCTGTATCCCGCACACCGCAGGGTATGCAGAGGGAACCTAGTGTTTAGACATGTTATTTGAGTCTACGTATAATTATTATCAGTAACTGAAAATAACCGAAGTAACCGAGAATTTAAGTTTATTTATTAAATAAACTCTCCCTAAGAAGAAGCTGTTATGATAAAAATTTAAAAGCTCGCTGATATTTGCTTTAAGCGAAGTTGGAGGTGATTTTGTTCATGCAACTGGAGCATGAGGTCTCATTTAAAATTTAAATTTTTGTTTCTTTTCCAAAGAAAATTTATACAAGATTATACTAGAAATACGGAATATTTTCTCCTGAATATGTACTAAAATACTAAAAACAATTTCAATAATTCATTAGTTGGAAACAAATTATTTTACAAGAAAAAAAGAAATACAGCATTGAATCTTTTTTGTTACAGTAAAGAAACTTTTAAATTGAACATTTTATAGATATCTTTTGCTTGCAAGAATTTTTTTTAATGTATTTAAAGTGCTATTCTACATTTAGGAAAGAAAAAAACAGATTTAGAAAACGTATAAAAATGTGAACATAGCGGCATTTGAACCTATATACCTCTTGGAAACCAGCTGTCACACACTCCGCCACGACGGCCTCACCGTGGGCCATACAACATAATATTATACCTGTTGACCTCTGGCATATAAATGGGGTGCGGAGGATCTTAACACTGGGTTCCTTCCGCTTGGTGGTCTATGTGACATATAACTGTTTACTAATTTGCTTGAGACGAGTGTTGCGTGTTGTTGTAATAGTTTAAGCCGCAACAACAAACAGAGGCATTCCGCCGGGCGATGTACGGCAACTCCCGGTATTATTAGAACATAAAATATTCATGAGGGAAATGTTTATATTTGCGGATCGCGGCGGCTTGCGAAACATCAACACTGTAATAACTAACGATTATATTAAAAAACCTCCTATGGCCCAAATATTTCATGGAAACGAAATGGGGAGATTCATTTCTGTTTGATTTTTAACTGATCTTTGATGTGAGTGCAAGAGAAGAGTGCCAGTGCAGGATGGGGGACGTGGGGAATAAAGTTTTTCAATTATAGGTCTCCTATGATAACCCTACTATATGAAGAACTAAAAATAAATTAAACCTCTAAAACTAAGAAAAAATATTATATAAACGAACATTTTGCTTTTATAAAACCCTATTTTTATAAAATATCGCGAACGGTCTCTAGTGTACATCACAAGCGCTTTCTATTAAAAGTTCGAATATTGATGTTCAATATATTTATTTGCAACATTGTACACTTCACTTTGTGCATTTGTATATTGAGTTGTTTTTACTCACAGAGTATACAAATAAATACTAAGAAAGAAGTAGAAATTATAAGGCCATATTTTTTTTATCTCCAAGTAAAAAAAAAAATCTGTTTTATTATATATTTTTTTGCTTCAAGCACTATCCCCCGATCGTAGCAGGGTAGGCAGAGGCAACTTGAAAACCTAGTGTTAGGACACTACGTTTCTATAGAGACACTACCGTTCCCTACTTTCCGTCATAATCTGAAGGCATTGCGTGTTGAGACGGAACTTAACGCTACGCTTTGCTTCGCTACCAGAGCGAGCAAATGAAAATATTAAATATTAATTTCTTCAGCTGGAAATCAAACCCACAACCTGTCGCATTTACAATTGCACGCTAGTGCACCAGCGCAACGACAGACCTCATAACGATAATAGATGGATGATGGTAGTGGCATATGTAATAAAACAATAATATATTGTCCGCGTACTCGTGTAAAGAGGGTAGATATAGGTGCAATCTAATACATAACTATACAATCAGTGGAATTGTATCAATCAAGAACAGTTGCTTGTAGGCTAGTATTGTTATTGGGTGATACATATCACTTAATACAATTACGTGGAAACTCTTTCCTAAAAAGACGGTATGTATTTTTATAGTGTTTTCTTAAAAACGCTAATCGCCTTCCGATTTCTAACAATATATAATTGTCGTCCACACGATTTTTAGTCCCCCTTGTTGCGGCTTACGTAGATATGTATGTACTTACTTAAATTTAAACCTCGCTTTAGTATTGTTAATGGACGTACGAACAGCAAAACTCCGAATATTTATAAAGTTTCTGCTTAATGAAAGGCTTTTGACATCATTGTTTGAATTAACTTAAAAAGAAGGTAAATGACTGTTTTAATTAATACAAAAATTAATTTTACCAGATTTATACAGGAAGAGGAAAACTATTGTTAAATTTATTGGTATTGTACGTGTAATCTGCTTCTTACACTGAGACTAAAATACGAATAAAAATGCAAACAATTTGCATGCATTTTAATTCACCTTTACATAACATCCTGAATTAATTGTGAATACAATACTAAGTTGGAAAATATTTCACACGCTCGCACAAAAACAACGTAAATACAACAAACAAACGCAAAGCGCTAGTGTGTGGATGCTGCTGTTGCTGTGGGTTCCGTATTAATATGCCGTTTCTTTACATTCGCGCTGTATTATCCATACCTATATTATAAATTCGAAAGTAACTCTGTCTGTCTGTCTGTCTGTCTTTTACGCAATCAGGCCCAAAACGCTAATTTAATTGTGATAAAATACTCATATAGAGATACTTGAGGGGACCGGGATGAACATAGGATACTTTTTTTCTTATATTTGTAATATTGTCGATATATATTAATATATTAAAATACTTATTAATTTGACATGCAACTTATTCCGCCATGTTTATAACAACCGCCGTTGCTAAGCAACGATTTGCAAAGTTTGTTGTTAGAAAACGTCACCCAAAATGAGTTTGCTTAACGCGTACATGGCGCGCGCCAACTCAACCTTATGAAACACAAAAATAATATTCTACAAAAATATTGATTGATGAAAATAAATATAATAGTCACTTTTAGCATTTCATCGAGATTGAAATTATAGTTTACTGTATAACATTCTAATAAATAATTAAGGAGATGTCACTGATGCGGAATGACCTAGCCTACGAGTGGTATAGTATGAGTATGACCGTCGCGAACGGGCAGATGACGTTGACGGTTTTGTAAATTTTTATATATTTTCGAATTACTGTTAATTTTTATGTAATTATTTGCTGCTTATAATTAATTTATCTCAGTTCGGTTATCTATACCGATGTTATACACTTAAAATATCGTAATTTTAATCATTTGGAATTTTATTTAATATTGTTCGCAAAAATTATTAATTATTTAATATAGAAAGATGTTTAGTACGCGCGCACGCCAAACTTTAGGTACTTTTTCTAATATTAAGAATTTCCTTTAGTTACTTTTACTTCTTTTGTTTGTTCATTTCGGTTACTCAGATATTTTTTCTAATAATAGATCTCCACTTATTATTCTTTTTTAAGATATTTTAATTATTTAGGCTTAAATTTTCTTACAAATTCTATTGAAAACCGAAAATAATTTCATAAATATATTTAATAAATAATCGAATAGTTCAAGCGGGCGTAGCCGCGTCAGGGCCCACTAGTATGTATATATAACGTAGCTTAAAGATGGGTAAAGGACTTCTCTACCCACTTTCTACTCATTTTTTAAAGACACTACTTTTCCTCTACTCTTACCTACTCAGTTGTTATAAATGAAACACAGTGAGAAGAAGAAAGAAAAGAAAATAAATACGATGTCTACGTATTAAAACCGATAGATAAACAATTCATAGCTTTCTTGACTTTCGACATACCTTTATTCTCTACAGAAATGTATATTATATACGCTGGACCTACGTCCAACAAGTCCACTACGGTTCTGGGCTCCCTCTCTAGTGCTGTCTAGTGCCGGGAAATAACTACATTTTAAATATATTAATTTTCTTGCGAGATGCGTTTGTTAGACGCGGCGCGCGGCGTTAGGTTCTGAGGTTCCGTCGTCTTCAAGATAAATATAGAACCAGAAACAAAAATATAATATATGCTCGATCAGTACTGTATGTTGTGTATATAACGGACGACGTGTGCAGAATGAATGAAATGAAATAAACTCAATATTATAATCCCTTCAGGGACTTCCCGGGTCACGTTCATATTATTTTTTATTCTCATATGAATAAGGTTATCATCGTCATGAGACGGTGTTTTCTTTTTTTATTTGTATTTATTGAGTATTTTTTTAGCATCACACCTGGCGGGGAGGCCAATAGAACGGAGTGCACTTACGCCTCGTTCAATGTCATCAACTTCTTCATTCATGTCCTCCGGTATCTCATATCGTCCATATCACGGATCTTTCAATTAAGAATGAATATCAATCCAGTAGTTTCAATAATAGGCATTATAGATAAATTACGCTGGTACGGCTAAATGTAAGATAATATTTTGTTTAAAGCACTGTGTTGTTCGACATTGGGAACGGAGTGTATCAACGCAAGGTTCACTCTGCTGACCTGCATGAGGGATACAGCGGAACTGCTACTAAATTATTTGACCAGACCTAAATTTTTGACCGTATTTTTATTATTATAAATAATAAAGTTTTCAAAGGTGTTTAGAACTCATGATTACTACAAATCAAATCTTCTTAACCGTACAAAAAATCAAAGTACCTATGTTGTTTCATTTATTTCATACTTGTATTTTTTTTCTGCAACTCACCCGCGTGGTCTGTTGTTGTTGTTGCATATGGAAATAGCTAATAGTATTGTATAACATAAGATACTTTGGAATTGTTCGAGTTACCTCTGCCCGCAAGTCAATGACAATGGGTTACATCGAAACAATTATCGTGATATGGCCTTTAGCCTTCCTCAGTAAATAGACTATGCAACACAGACACAAAAAAAATTGAGCCAGTAGTTTCTGATAATAGCGCGATCAACCAAACAAACTCTTCAGCTCTATAATAATAGCATAGAGAGATTCAAACGGAACTCTAAAACTATTTTTGGTCGGTCCTCATATTACAGTAGGTACAAACGCAGCTACTTTTCACCTTTTTTGTGAGACTTTAATTTTAGATTATCCAAAGTAATGGCGTTAGTTTTAATATTTTCACTGAATACCTTACATTGTGGACCGTTATGTATATTATTTAAGAGTATACGAGTCGTAGTAGTTGACTTTATTACACACACTTTGCACTTTAATGGAATACCTCTTCACGAGAAGTTTTTAACTGTTTATTTATGCTTTACTGTGTTGGGACGGTTGTTATTGTGTGGTATATTACCGAGACCGTCGTGGCCTGACTGTAAGCGCGTCGGTTGTGGATTCGTTCGGGTAACGATACAAAGCGCGGCGTTGAGATCCGCCAATCAAAACGTAGTCTTAAAAATAAGGTTACAGGGTGTTCTATTACTATGTTTCCTCTGATTACCTTGATATAATGCGGGATATACGATAAAAGTTAAAAAAAACAATTAGAACTTATATTATACGCAGGTACTCGCGGTCGATTTGTATACTCTGTGTTGTATACAACTCAATATATTTGTATACAAATTGACAAAATTGGAAAAAGTTTCAAATATGTTGATTTTAAGCATTCAAGCTTTTAATAGGAAGCGCTTGATTTACACTAGAGACCTCTCGTTTGATGCAAGAGTTTTATAAAAAGTAAAATATTTGTTGGTATATTAAATATATTTTATAGCTCTTTTTTCCGCATAGCAGGGTGGACAGGAGGAACCTAATATTAGAACACTGTGGTCCTCCACTCTCTACACGCCTCAGTTTTCCTGACATTGAGTGGTGAAACTCAACGTCGCGCCTTATCTAGAAAAGCGATGGAATGGGGCACAGAAAACAAATGGGACCCGAACCTTCAAACATGCGTTACGCCGTCCTCATACTCGTATTTTATTTTAATGTATTAAAATTTACAAAACGTTATCGACATATAGAAAATATTTTGCCTTTTAAATATAACACCTAAGCCTTAGGCTTATTGGTAGGTAAATAATAACTGGTAAATAATAAGCGATAGTCGTGGGTTCGATTTCCACTCGATGGAATACATTATAAACATTTTCACTTCTCTGTTCTGTTAAGTTAAACCTTCGTTGAGTTCCGACTCTCTACACCACGTACACATTATACAATATCACATTACTTTGATAGATATAAGTACGAAAACAAAATAATAATACATTTTTAAATACAATTATTATTATAATACAGCTTTTTCATAATAAATTGAAATAAGTTTTAAGCTCAATAGGTGCGGCGAAGTCCAACTCCTCACCAGCTAATTGACCATCGGTCGTTTAATTACCTGTCTAGACAGGCGGTAATTAATTGCAAATTGTATTAACGCCTATCATATTATATAGAAAAACTTATTATTATTTTAAAATAATAACGAAGTGAGCCTGAGTCGGGCTGTACAAACGAAGGTTGTGAATTCGATGCTCAGTCAGGGGAATTAATTGATTTGAATTGTTTTCTTATCTCCGTTTCGGCGCGGCGTTGAGTTCTGACATTACACGTCGGTACGGTATCGATGATACTTAAAAAAGGTCATGGAGATTGCATGAAGATATTTAAATTCTTAAATTAAATTTAATAAAAATAATTAAAACAATTATTCTGCAAAAAAAAAAGCAGAAAAAGCTTTATATTCATAGCGAAAAATTAAATTTTACAATAGATTTAATTTTGAATATCAAAATAACAACGAGCAGTTATTGTAAACAGAGCCGCTTCGGCGATTAATGAAATTTCGATACTCTTTATGTTTACAGCGCGAGCATCTAGACACACTTTGTTTGAACTGTTTTACTTCAAATATTAGCGAGCGAACTCTATTTGGGATAATTGCTAGTAACTGGTAGTGACGAACTGGCGCTCGTGGCGCAGCGGCAGAACTTGTGACAGTGAACGTAATGGGTGTGGTGTCCTTGATAAAGTCACCTTTCATTAATTACATGGACATTATACTATTGTTATCAAATTGTGGCGAGAATTGGAGTAAGGCCTACGTCCAGCAGTGGACAAAAGATGGCAGTCGATGGTGATGATGATGATCATAAATCAAATTGTGAAAACTGCAAATGTTTGCAAGAAAAAAATTATTCAAGGTTAGTTTTTTTCCAAAAGGCGTTTTTATAGATTTACGAAACGGATATTTTTATGATAAAAATATCAAATGAGGAAAATAAAAACATTTTGTCCCCCGCTGTCCCCCGCATACAGCAGTGCTACAGCCGGGTAGGGTGAAGAAAATCGAATATCAACATACTCAATTTCCCGCGCATCGCTCAATTTTCGGAACATTGCGAGTTCACCGGGGGGACTCCAAGCTGCGCTTGTGCTTGTTGCCAGGACGAGGCAATGAACAAAACTCACAACCGCTGCCTCGACGACCTCATATACCTATATTAAACGAATATATATTATATTCTTATAGACAAATATCTCAGCTGTAAGATTTTCATCTCTCGCTTAATATTTCACGAATAGAAAGCAAAACTTGAAAGTTTTATAGTCAGCTAAATCTTGGTTCGAGCGCTCTTGATACCTTAAGTGAACTTATTGCTGCCTGGGTTCATCTGAGATGTCATACATATTCATTTTGTTTAAGGTATTTAAGTTTGTGAAATATTTTACATAGACTCATATATTTTTGTGCATATATGACATTTAAAGCAGAAGTATATAAAACTCTTCAGGTACTAAGTGGTACAAATTAAACTATTAGTCATAAGTTAAAATTCAGATGGATTATAAATTATACAGAAAGAAGATATGCAGCTTGAAGCTACAAAAAGAAACTTAATAGCAGTAACATAAATTGTGGCCCACGGGCCATTTTGGTGTATTATCTAAATTATTTCAAAGGGGAACAAACATCCATCTTCACAAACTTTCATATTTATGATAATTATAATAATATAATAAATATCATAAGGGTTATTTATAATTAAAAAATAAGAAAATAGGGCCACTCGACACGAAATGTCACGAAAATGGGACGGAAAGTGATAAACAGAGTCCCCCTGTCTACTTGTAGCTTGAAGCTAAAACAGTCATATATTTATTTATTCAATCAACTGACCTATTTAGTTCAGTCATCTCCAACAACAATAGCACTGCGTCCTCGCAGCGTCAGCGGTAGACAAATTTTCCGTCTGCGATAGACAGTTAATTAAAACCCACGCTAGTTATTTCATCAAATACATTCTAATACTATAATTAATCTTTCGTCTGTACGTGACAGATTTGCTTCATTCCATTCACAGCCACGTAATACAGCTGAACTGTACAAAATGGCTGTTACCGGCTGGCTGGCTGGCTGCTGGAGACAAGGTGAACTGTGACAATTGTGTGGAAATTTTCCATGTGGTAGAATGTCGAGGAGAGCGGCTTGTAATCCTGCTACGTTTTTTTTTATTCACGTCAGTTTTATTGTGGAATTTCAAAATAATAATAAATTAAAGAATATAATTTTAAAACTTTGGAGGCTTAAATAATACTACCTATAGATTATTTCGATATAAAAACTTAAGGCCATCGTTGCGCAGCGGTCCAACGTTTGACTGTAAACGCGAAATTTGTGGGGAGTATTCCCTCGATGTATTGAATTTATTTACATTCGACAGAAAGTGTGGTAATAAGTGTGTTAACAGTAGGTGCCCTCAGCGTATCTCTATATTATTATTTTTTTTTATGGAAAAAGGACAAGGCAAATGAGCGTTCGGGTCACCTGATGATGATCACCGCCGCCCACGACCCCGTGCAGCACCAGAGGAGCTACAGGTGCGTTGCCGGCCTTTGAGGTGGAGATAGACTTGATATATGCGGGATACAGCGCAAAGCTAAAAAAATAATAGCTTAGCTTCACCTTTATCCCTAGCAGGGTAGTCAGAGAGAAAAAATATAAATAAAATAAAATAAAATAAAATAAAAAAAAAATCATCTCTTGTTCTTTCTGTCTACAATGCTATTATGTAAAGCGTGTTATAAAATATGTTTCTAAGTGTGCTCTAGATATACATGTATCTACATACATTTCTATTAACCCCCCTTAATCCGACCGCTCTGGGTGAGATCCACGAGTCGTCAGAGTTAGTTTCGAGTTCGGTAAGTTGCATAGCGAGCTCAGCGAGTTGTCTAATGTGTTTCTTGTGTTCGTCATATCTATTAGGCGTACGTGTAATGTACGTGCTGGGGCTCTTTACGGATTTGGAGAGATTTGCTTTCATTGAAAAAATATGCTCGTTTTCCTAAAAAAATATATATTTTGAGAGAAGTTTTTGAAAATAAGTATTAGCAAATGTACAAAAATTTAACACATCAAGACTCATTCCCGCGATTTATGGATACTTTTACTTTTTTCTTACTTATACTTTTTGACTTATACAGTATGTATTTTTATTAATCTACGTTGAAATTTGTATACGCTTGTTTCAATTTATTTGTGTTAGCATCTCTTTAGGGAGTTTTTCACAAATTTCCGTTACCCAAAGATAATTGCTTAGAATTATCGTTTTGCAAGAGGGAGTACTGTTTATTAAATACTAGCGACTAAAATACGGCTCCGCCCGCTTAAACATAGCGTTATATGATAGTCAAGTTCGATCTTATCCATGTCATCCATCTTCGCAAACTATCATAATTATAATAAAGTAGGAATTTTTACATTTTTAAAATGTATAATACAAAGAAAAGAAAATATTTGATAACAATATAAACGTAGCGTGACTCGAACCCGCTATACGTTTCTCTGTCCTTAATGTGCAATTATACTGTCAAAATGTTAAAAATGTCTTGGGGATGCTATTTAAGTTGTAAAATATTTTATTATTATGTTTTATTTTGTTAATTAATGTTGCAGGTGACAACTACGTATCACCGTGTAGCCGGTCAAAGTATTCGATTTGTTCTTCGTTCTCCGTTCCCTGGTTTCCACCTAATTTTAGAGACACTCGGTTTTGTTTTATATCAGAGCGAGGAAATGAAAATATTAAATGAGTCAAACAAAACAGTCAGGATGTGAAAATTATTTATTAGTACCAAGTGGGAACCAAACCTACAACTATCGCCTTTACTATCGGAAGTGCAAATAAATAATAAAACACGTAACGTAAGTACACTTCAAAACGCGAATTTTATCAATATTTCCGTAATCTATCATAATTTTGCTTTATTCTAATCGTCTTTGAAGCTCTACACTAGCGGCACGTCAAGTTAACTAATAATCTGTTTCCTGTTATACAATACCTTTAGCCCCAACGCCACAAAGCCTGTATTGAACGCTCATTATCCCGTGTATACGATAGTCTATACTCGTATAGTATAGAAAATAAATAATACAGTAAACACTATATTTTGTATAAGGCTTGAAATGTCAGGAAAACACTTTAAGTCGTCGTGCCGCAGAGGTTTGACTGTAGTCGCGATGGTTGTGGATTCGAGATCGTCATCGTAATGGTAACAGGATGAAGCACGGCGTTGAGTTCCGCCCTTAATATAATCAATCTCTCGAAACTTGGCCAATGGAGAGTCTTAATATTAAGTTTCTTAAACGCTATCTATATTTTTTAATTACTTAATTCGAGCTCATTACCATCACATGTACTTATTTGTCTTAAAAAATATATACGTGGCATATAGCAGGTACATTGTAGGCAATGGGAAGCTGGTGTTATGACTGGGTTTCGTCCCCATCTTTCCACCTTATTTTAGACATTGCGTGTTCAGTAACGGACTCACCATCACAATATATCTACTAGAGTCAAATAATTTGTCAATATTATATAAGTAAATGATAATTTTAATGGAGCAAATAAGATTATTGATACTGTAAATGTAATTAAGTCACTAACGCCGCGCTCCACCGGCGCCACTTCCGGGAAACACTTTGATCTTCGAACTAATCATGTATGCAGTGAGCTATATACGTTCAATTATATACTCATAGTACTCCTTAATACGATTTATATGCATTTTTTTTTAAGGTTGCAGTGGAACGTTGTTTTACTGTTAGCAAGATGATTGTGAGTTCGATACTAATTCAAGGGAACGAGTTAATTTTAATAGCTTTTTTAGAAAATGTATTAAATTTGAACATAGCGGGGTTGGAAACCGTGCTAGCGTACCGTGTGGCGCACTGACATGGTTTGGGTTCAATTCTCATTCAGGGAAATAAACGCTTACCCGGTACTGGCGTAAAAGGGAAATAGCGTGACGCTAAAAAACAACAATAAAATGATTCGAATATAACCGTTTCTATTACTCCTGAAGTCCTATTGTTACACGAAATGTAAACGGCACACAAATTATTCTACAAACTATCTGCAGAATAACTTAACAAGTAAGTTTGATGGAAATAAAAGCTCCTTTGTTACTCTCTCCGTAAACTTTCCACGGCTCAGTGACGAAGGGAGCATTTGCACGAACATTTGTAAGCTTACATACAACCTAAGCTTATGTAAGACATGAGAAGAGATAACGTACCTATATGTAGGCATATTAATAATACAATCAGCTTCATCCTGTATCCCGCATATAGAGGGGTAGGCAGCCTAGTGTTAAGACACTCCAACCTCCACTTTCCGCCAAATTTTTCAAGGCGAGGGACTGGCGCAACTCAACATCGAGCTTTTAAGTATATTTTGTTTTGTAATAATTCCAAGTATTTCTCGCTTTGAAAATAATGTAATTTATATCCTATATCTTATAAAACAAAGTCGCTTTTCGTGTCTGTCTGAACTTTCTAACTCTTCTTCTTCTAAACCACCCAACGGATTTTTATGCGGTTTTCACCATTAGGTCGATTATTTCTCAGGGAAGGTTTATATATAGTTTATTATTTGCACATTCTTATGTAAATTAACATAAATACGATAAATGTGTATAAAGTCCTACCCGTTGAGACACTTTCGCGCATGCGCTGCTTTAATAGTAAGTACTACATGAAAATAAAGTACTGGAGTATTCTTCCTCTTAATAAGATCTACAAAAAAGTCCGCGAGAGCATATTTTTATCTTTTAAGGATAACGTGTAGTGATCATATTTCTGTCTAAAAATGGTAATTTCAATATATTTTTTATTGTGAGGGATATTTTTCCATAATGGTATTAATCCTTATCCTTTAAAATACTTTATTAATTTTCTACGTTAAACGAAGATACAATTTGCTTTTTACAATATTTCGAAATTCGAATAGTTTTACAGAAAAACGCATTTAATAGTTGACACATCACGCCGCTCACACATCAGCTGTATGTTACTCAAGTTTCACTTATCCCTTACTCTCAGCATATAAATAAGTATATTAGTCACGTTGGCCATTTAATGTAGATCAAAACTGTCTTTTACTGTTTTTCATTTTAATAAGTACTTTAGAAGTTGTTACAATATCAAAAAATCATTGCTGCGAAACGGCTCGCCACTCGCCATGCGTCCGCCACGCCCGCCTGCCTTACACGCATCAGTGGTTCAGTGGTAGAATGCTCGCCTGCCACGCGGGCGGCCCGGGTTCAATTCCCGGCCGATGCATTCTATTTAATTTTCCTCACAGGCAGCCACGTAGTGCTTACTTTTCATCAGGGACAGAATACCCTCTTCAGCATTAACCACAAGCTCGAAAAAAAGAAACCTGCCTGCCTTTATAGCAACGAAGATTTAGATGCGTTTGCACGTATTGGATAATTGGAGTTGAATGTATTATTTCAGCGCGATATATTTGGTTTCATATTTTTTGTAGTAGTTATTAGTAGGTAGGTTTTTGTTTATAATTTCTTCCGTTTAAAAATAGTCATTTAAATATATTTTAATAAGTACTTGAAAAGATTAGTAGCACAGATTTAAAATCCCGGTACCTACTAAAAAATCCTTGCTGTGTAAAACAATTGGAAAATCCTTATTGAAACTACGAAAATGCGGATTGCATTAGGGTTTAATTAATTTTGACATTATCTTAAGTGCTTTGCTAACATACATTATATGAATAATCCAGTAGTAAAAGCGGGCGAAGCCGCAAGAGGGTCGCTAGTTTTATACTAATATTATAAAGGGTTTGTTTACTTTAACTTTCAGTCTAAGTAACTACTGGTCCGAACTTTTGTGCTGAATAGTCAATTTATCGAGAACCGCTTTATTATACATCAAGTTGAGCTGCACTAATGCGGCAGGGGGAGGGGGGCGCAGGGGGGGGAGCGCCGGGGCACAAGCCTGCGACTGGAAACAATGAAAATAAGCTGTTGTATCGAGTGTAAGTTTGAACCCAACCATTGTGTTTGAAGTTAAACGTTGTCCCGCTGAGCCATCAGGTATTACGGCCTCTAACCGTATAATATGCGACATATCTCTTAAACTTGCTAAATTTCATAGTATATTAAATTCTTACCCGAAAAATAGAATTTGCACATGTCCTGTAAAAGCTCTGAGTAAAAGCTGGTGTATAAAACGAACCGTTCCGTTTCACATCGTGGAAGTCAAATCGCTTTGCAAATAATATAAAATTTCTTCGTAGAATTTGAAGCGAGTGATTTTTCAATTGAAAAGTAAATTTTATATCATTTGTCTCTGCGCTCTCGGATTGATCGCGAGTTGCGTTTCCAATAAGACCTTATATTTGATACATATTTTTATTTCAAGATGCAATAAACATTAGGTATACCTATATTCAACATTATATGTATATGTAAAACAGTACTAACTAAACAAAATGATTATTTTACAGTACGATTTCTTTAAACATAGCTTCACGCTTTATCCCTAGCGGGATACGGTCTCTACATACCTCTTTCGCCTCGTCCACATGATTTATTTATTTTTTAAATTTGATTAATAAAACTTTTTGTATTTTTTGCCTTGTTGTATGTATTCGTTGCGTGTTGAGTGATCAACGTTGTGAGTGAGAATCGAAAACAGAACCTGTCGCGTCTCTCCTCCTCCTGGCTCCTTCCACGACTGTCCTTACTTACCAATCTTATTTCATAAATGAACTTTAAACAAGCAGTTACACTTTTAGTAAGAAAATTCATAGACATTTAATATCGAAGCTGCAGTATAAAGTAGATTACACGCAATAAACAAAGCGGTCTGGCTGTAAGTGCACCCGCGGGGCGCAGACTGTCGAGTGTCGCCTCTAACCGCTGTGTTGGTACACTAATAAAAAAGGTTTATATCCTAATTTGTTAGGTGGAAACGAAACTAATTACTTTTGTTTTCTAATGTCTGCTAATTTACATGCTTCTGGTTAAAAGTCTAAGTGTTAGGTAGACCGAGTACTGTTTTTTTATGGTTCACGCTGTATCCTTCATGCAGGCAGAGGGAACCTAGTGTTAAGCCACTCCATTCGTCACGCACCACCCGATTTTCGAGACATTGCCGTTTAGTAGTGGAAGTCGCTCTCTATATCGTTGCCAGAGCGAAGAAATAAAAACAATTAATCCGCCATGGTGGAAATCGAATCCACAACTATCGCACTTACAGTTAGACGCTGTGTTAAATCTATTTTTTAACACAAATATCTATATTCTTATTTTAATTTTAGTTAATAAATCGTTAGTGAAAATATATATGAACCTAATTTTGTCAATAACATGAGAAACAAATGTAATAAATCCTTAGGAAAATGACTATTTACATAATAATAAAATACTAACTAAGAAAATCTGTATATTCTACATGAGCATCTCCTTAGAAACCAACCTTTTTGA
>JAEBDU010012056.1:0-14151 GCA_016802625.1 Heliconius numata
GTCTTCGACACATTTAGTTTAAGACCGCCGTTCTCAAGCGTACCCTTCCAGAGGTTCACTTTACGCTCCAGCGTCAGTCGGTTCTCGGCAATGAGTGCTATGTCGTCGGCATACATCATCAGCCATGGAGGCTGGTCCTGGATGTGAGCCGAGACAGTATCGAGCACTACATTGAATAAGAACGGACTAAGAGCCGAGCCCTGGTGAACCCCTACTGTAATCGGGAAGGGTCTAGTGTCGCCAACAGCAGTCCTAACCATAGAAGCGGAATCGTGGTACATGCCTCTGATAATCTCAATATAGGCCTCAGGGATCCCTTTGGATCGCAATGCCCATCAGATACACTGACGAGGCACACAGTCAAAGGCCTTCTGCAGATCTAAAAAGGCCACGTGCAGAGCTCTCCTTTTTTCCCTGTAAGCCTCCATCAAAGTTCTGAGGGCGAAAATGGCGTCCATGGTGCCCGATCCTGGCTGAAATCCATATTGAGACTCAGAGACAGTACACTCTCGGCGGAGCCTGAGGTCGATCATGCGCTCGAAGAGCTTCATGGTATGACTCATAAGCTTAATGCCCCTATAACTACCACAATCTTGAACACTGCCCCTTCCCTTGTAAATAGGGGTAATAAAGCTAAGCCGCCACTGATGCGGCATCTTACCAGTGTTCAAGATATGGTTAAAAAGGTCAGTAAGCATGAGCACACCAAGAGAGCCCAACGATTTCCACGCTTCGATCGGAATGTCGTCAGGTCCCACCGCTTTTCCGTTCTTCATGCGTCGAAGGCAATTACGTGTTTCGTCAAGGGTTATTGGGGCAATAAGTCCGAGGTTAGGCGGTGGGTCGTGATGAAGACTGCATGGGTGCTGAGTATTCAGCAACTCCTGGAAGTAGCTTCTCCACCTCTCCTTCACAGAGTCATGATTACAGAGCAGCGTGCCCTGGGAATCTCTGACGCAAAGACATTTTGCGATATCTTGCGTCACTTTATCCCGGGAACGTGCCAGTTTGTAAATGAGCTTCTGCCCCTCCACAGTTTCAAGTTTATCATACAATGGTGACAAACTCTCACTGCGGGCTCTGGCTACAGCTCTTTTACTGGCACGTTTGGCTACTGTGTACTCCAGTCTGTCTTCAGGAGAGTTGGATTCCTGCCACTTCTTAAAGGCAGCCTTCTTTTCACGAGTCACCTCCTGGATCTCGTCATTCCACCACCATGTCTCCTTGTCGATGACACGTCCTCCCCTAGAAACGCCAAGAACTCGCCTGCCTGCCGCAATGATTGCCGACTGAGCCCGATCCCAAGCATCCTGAGCAGTCTCGGTGTTAGTCGAAAGATTATGACTTTTCACCTCTGCCAGGAAGTCGGTCTGCATCGGTCCATTCAGCAACCACCACTTGATCCGAGGCCTACGTTTCTCGGCTACTTTCTTCTTCGGAGTGACGTTAAAGTCCATGACAAGAAGACGATGTTGGGCCGTTAGGCTTTCGCCCGGAATGACCTTACAGTTAGTTACCCTGCCCATATGACACCGTCTGGTCAATAAGTAGTCTATTTGAGTTGAGTGGGACCCGCACTTATACGTGATAAGGTGCTGAGAATTCTTTTGGAAGAACGTATTCACGACGGCCAGATCAGACGCAATACAGGTTCTCAGAATGTTTTCTCCCTCTGCATTGCGAAGACCGTGCCCAAAACCCCCGTGAACACGTTCATACGGCTCAGCAGCCCTACCGACGTGCCCGTTCAAGTCCCCCCCAACTAAGACCACTTCGGTGCACGGCACAGCAAGTAGCACCCCTTCATACTGCTCCCAGAATGTCTCCTTTTCGGCCGCACTACATCCCGCCTGGGGAGCATAGGCACTGATTAAGTTTGTGATAACGCCCTCAATCAGTACCCTCACTCGCATCAAGCGGTCGGAGCGACGGTCAACTTCAAGGAGCCCATTCTGAAGCTCTTCAGAAAGCACTACCGCTACACCGTTTCTACCCGAAGGTGACCCAGTGTATATAAGCCGGTAACCCTGTCCGATGTTACGGGACTTATTGCCCTTCCAGCGTGTTTCCTGGAGGAAGGCACACTGGACCCGACGTCTCATGAGTACATCTGCGAGTTCCCTGCATCGTCCGGTCAGAGAGCCAATATTCCACGTTGCAAAGCGGAGTTTCCGTCTGGGTACTAGCGTCTTTAGCCGTGCCCGTACATGACACGGTAGCCCTTGCCCACTTGTCGCAGGTGTAGGGCGATGTGCCTGCGCGTCGTTTTGCGGCGACGCCCTAGCCGTACCCAGTCTTTTGTGTTGTCGGTCCATTTAAGTGGCGGTTGGCGGTTTTTAAATGGAGCGACTGCCGTCTGACCTCCAAAACCCCTTTGTGGGGAAAAACCGAGGGGAGAGGAAAATAGAAGGGGTAGGATAGGTAAAAGGAGGGAGCTAAGGAAAGGAGGAGGGGAAGGGGGGGGGGGGGGTGTTAGGACACCATTCTTACGGACTGGATGAGGATGTAAGAGTGGCGGCTCGAGGATCCGGGGTCGCGTACCCGTATGCCCAAAAACAAATATCGGACAGATATTAGTCAGGACATCCTCTGGATCAAGTCAGGACATCCTCTGGATCAAGTCAGGACATCCTCTGGATCTATACTAAGGACAGTAAAATATTGAAAAAAAAAACATAAGGAACCCTGGAACTCTATCATAGGAATACGAAACAGACATTTTAATTTCACACCATACATTTTCTCGACATATTTATATTAATATATTTTGTTTAAAAAGTAAATACTAAGATCTATATATAACCCTCTTAAAAATACAGTTAATAAGTAATTATTTTCTCCTTATCTTTCTTCGAAACAGAACGAATGATTCATTTAAATTCGAAAGGCATCTACTAATTAGTAAACATAAATAAAGCGTTTGAGCTCGGGACGTTTGGTATTCAATTGACGGCTGAACTTAGTCGAAGCGAAGGTTAGAATCATGGACCGACTGTTAACATCTAACCTTTCATTTTATGAAGAAAACAGGTAACTTTAAAAAAAACAATAATTTTAGATCGGAGTATTTTTAAAAATTTCTCGTTTCAAGAATAATGGTTAAAAATGACTCTTCCGTTCCGGTAGATAAAGTCCGGCGTTCAGTTTAGGCATTCCACGCGCAATATCTCGAAAATTAGGGAGTGGACTGTTTTAATACTAGGTTCCTTCTGCCTGCCTGTTATATGAGGAAAAGCAAAAAGCTGCTTATATAAAGGAGAAGTCTTGATGATGCGTACTGGAAAAAGAACTTATATTATTTAGACCCTGTAGTCAGATTTATGTTAGACTTTTAAAATGTGTTAGGTGCTAACTTTATTCTATATTAAAAAAATATAAATAAAAAATATAAAAACATAAAATAAAATATATAAACATAAAAACTAATGAAATATGCAAAAAAGTTCTTATTGAAATCTCCTTAACCCACACATAAAATCGAACATTTTAATATCAACCAAAGATTACACCCACTCTTGCCTCAGAGACAATGAGAGAGCTATACGAAATACATTATATTTGGCGATAAGCCGCCAATCTTATGATTTATTCATATAGGCTTTCCAAGAAAAGAATACTTAAGGACGTTAGAGAGTAGCGGGAAAAGTAGGTACTTATAATATCGAAAAATGTAACGTTAAAATATTTAATAGGGGATTTGGTTTCTAATAAAATGTATAAAGCCACTTCAGTCTATCCTTTTATTTGTATTTGTTTTGAAGTAATAACTGTTTATATATTTTATGTGAATTTGGAAAAAGTATGTAAAAGTTTTAAAGAAAACCAGGCTGTTATGGCACAGTGGCACAGGGTCTGATTGTGAACGCGACGGTTGTGGGTGTCGATTTCCACTCGGGGGAGTGGTATCAAGACACCACTGAGAATTCAATTATTACTGAGTAGTTTCTTTCCCAACAGCTAGTAGTAAGAAACTAGTGTTAAAACATACTGTATATAATGGTGGAATAGAACGACATATTTTATTTACATTTATTTAAATAGTTTTTAGCTTATCTAAATATTTTTTCCGTTTCCGGTGTACAATCAGTGTAGACGTCAGTCAATGCTCTCCGAGTAAATAAAATATAATAAATTTTATTTTCTTATTTATTTATTTATTTATAAATAAAAACTTAATTCTTTCCTTGATGTGAATAGATAAAAGTCGGTTTTACGTTCCACTATCAACTTAACACACAACGCTTGTAAATGTCCAGTAAACGTTAGTGTAACATTTGTAAAACAATTTCCTATTTACTATTTTAACTATTCTTATCAAATATACTCACATTATAACACTTTCAATTAATTCGAAATATTATATATAATTGGAGATTCTAAATAATTGGAGAGGCCTATGTCCAGCAGTGGACGAGGACAGGCTGATGATGATGATGATGATTAATAGACAATACACCTATCAAAATAATTAAACGTGCAACAAAAGATTGCAAATATTAATCTAAAATGTTAGCCAATAATTCCGGGTTCCCAAATTTTACATCCAATCTGCAATAACTAGAGTACCAGCTATAAATCTGCACTGTGATTTTACACCAGCTATAAAAACTGAATAGAATAATTCGACAGTCACTTTTATAGTGGCGTATATTATGCGTCGGGAATGCAAGTGTTCGACTTGGACTGTGACCGTAGCAAAAGTTCCACAAAGTTGATCGTTTGGCTGACTCTCTCTGAACTAAATTTTGAAGTAAATTTCTATGAAACTCTAGTGGTAATTTTAACTTGTCTTGGAGTTTACTGATTCTACTGTGTTTAAGTGGATTTGGTAATAAATTTGGGTATTGAAAATTGTCGATTTTCGTTATAAATTTGGGTATTGAAATCGATTTTCGTTTGGCTGTAAAGTTTATGAAGAATTATAAAATATATATTTTTATAAGAATTAAAGGTGGTATGTGTGTGAGGCCGCGAGTGGGCCTCTAGTGTTTTAAAAGGTTAAAAAAGGTTTAATATAACTGCATTTTTATAGTTATTGCTTATGATTCCAATACTAAATATCTTAATCAGAAGCTTATGTGTGCTTACAGTTTGAAAAAGCTTCATATGTTTTGCTCTTTGTTTCCATCATGGCGCTGGATAGTTTAAAATTATACATTGGTTCTGGATTCTATTCTCTTTGGTCTCTAAAATATATTGGACATGGAACGTATTGATGAATCAACTGAACTACTTTCTACCAGTCTACAATGAAACAGACAAAAGATACCCTTCGTAAGTCAACTCTACATTTGCCGGGAAAGGAAATAATTTAAATATAACAACTCCTCTGAGTGGGTATCTAACCTACAACTATAGCGTTAACAGTCAAACGCTAGACCACTAAGCCACGATAGTGCAATATCAAAATACTAAAATGTACCTAGAATCTTAGCAAAACTAACAAAAGCATATTGGGTTTAACTAATTAGCTGCATGATCGATGGCATGTTGCATATCTGCTTCATAGAATAATAGCCCCTATAGTATCGCATATAATATAGAATAGATTATAGAATGGAACGCATCAATCACGTCACGCGCTATTATCTAACCGTGCTAACCGCATTTCTATGCCTTATAAAGTTACTAGGACAATACTTGTGTTCGAATATATACTTGTATATGGTGGTTAGTGAGTTCGATTCCTATCCCCGAGGATTGATAATATTTCAATTTATCGTTATTCCAGCCTTTATCAAGCAGCGTTTAGTACCACCAATCAACACGTTATGTCTTGAAAATTGGTGTCTTTACTCCAAATTCTCATGCTTGAATCTTTGTGCAAGTAAAAATAAAAGTTTATTGCTGCCGCAAAAGATTGGAGAAAGGACATTTAGAGAAACAACACTGCAGTAGAAACCAAACATTGCACTTTGTTTAATTAAACCGCATTAACGCCTGCAAACTTTCTGTCTAATGGGATTTGAAGCCGCGACCATTGCGTACATTATTAAATTGTTTCACTACGTTGACATCGAGAAATATTTTACATACCTAGTTTAAAAGTGACAATTTAGTTCTTACTTTTAATTTTACAAACTTTTATCTATGTTTAATAATAAAAATAAATCCATTGACTCTGCAATAATACTGCATCCATTTCATAATAAATAGAAATAGCAATTCGCAATAAAAGTAACGACGTCATATAAAATTAATGTTTTTGATGACATTAATCTATCTAGAACATAAACATCGCCAATATTTTCTATTCTATAAAATAATATTGTTATCCTATATCTTATAAAACAAAGTCGCTTTTCGTGTCTGTCTGAACTTTCTAACTCTTCTTCTTCTAAACCACCCGACGGATTTTTATGTGGTTTTCACCATTAGGTCGAGTATTTCTCAGGGAAGGTTTATATATAGTTTATTATTTGTACATTCTTATGTAAATTAACATAAATACGATAAATGTGTCTAAAGTCCTACCCGTTGAGACACTTTCGCGCATGCGCTGCTTTAATGGTAAGTACTACATGAAAATAATGTACTAGAGTATTGTTCCTCTTAATAAGATCTACAAAAAAGTCCGCGACAGCATATTTTTATCTTTTAAGGATAACGTGTAGTGATTATATTTCTGTCTAAAAATAGTAATTTCAATATATTTTTTATTGTGAGCGATATTTTTCCATAATGGTATTAATCCTTATCCTTTAAAATACTTTATTAATTTTCTACGTTAAACGAAGATAAAATTTTCTTTTCACACTATTTCGAAATTGCGAATAGTTTTAGAGAAAAACGCATTTAATTGTTGACACATCACGCCGTTGATTCATCAGCTGTGCCGACTCAAGTTTCACTTATCCCTTACTCTTAGCATATAAATAAGTATATTAGTTACGTTGGTCATTTAATGTAGATCAAAACTGTCTTTTACTGTTTACTGCGAAACGCGCTCCGCGACGTTTTGCTTATACAAGCGCGTCATGAGCAGTCATCGGTGGTTCAGTGGTAGAATGCTCGCCTGCCACGCGGGCGGCCCGGGTTCGATTCTCGGCCAATGGATTCTATTTAATTTTCCTCACAGGCAGCCACGTAGTGCTTGCTTTTCATCAGGGACAGAATACCCTCTTCAGCATTAACCACAAGCTCGAAAAAAAACCCCCGCCCGCTATAGAGGCATAGCAACGAAGATTTAGATGCGTTTGCACGTATTGGATAATTGGAGTTGAGTGTATTATTTCAGCGCGATATATTTGGTTTCATATTTTTTGTAGTAGTTATTAGTAGGTAGGCTTTTGTTTATAATTTCTTCCGTTTAAAAATAGTCATTTAACTATCTAAAAATAGTCATTTAAATATATTTTAATAAGTATTTGAAAATATTAGTAGCACAGATTTAAAATTACGGTACCTACTAAAAATCCTTGCTGTGTAAACCAATTTGAAAATCCTTATTGAAACTACGAAAATGCGGGTTGCATTAGGGTTTAATTAATTTTCACATTATCTTAAGTGCTTTGTAAACATACATTATATGAATAATCCAGTAGTAAAAGCGGGCGAAGCCGCAAGGGGGTCGCTAGTATTATTCTAGAAATTTCGGTACAAAGCTGATTTGGTGCTACAATGACGTAAATGCATGTTATTTTTAAAGTGAAATAATAAACAAGTTAATTTATGTGAAAGTAAACAGTAAACTTTGATTACGTTTCCTGCAATATTTCAAAAACTACAAATGCGTCAGAGTTACTTCAGCTTTTCCATTTTTTTTTTCACATAGCAGGGTAGATGATAACATAGTGTTAAGACGTTCCGTTCTCATTAGAACACTTCTGTTCCCAACGTTCTACCTTTTTCTGTAGGCATTGCCTGTTGAGTTGCGAAACTGAACGCCGCGCTTGGCCTCATTACAAGAGCGAAGAAATAAAAATATAAAATATTACAATTCGAGTGAGAATCGAATCCACAACCTGTCACTTGTAGCTCCAGGTAAAGCGCAAAGACTATTTAAGAAAAGCAGAAAATAATATTAAATTAAAGTTCCATAATATTATTTAATTAAAACTGTTGTGTTGTTATCATTGTTTAAATATATAAATTTATATACACTATAAATATATATGTATATATAATCTCGTCCTTGAAAACAAACTTAATATTTATAACATCACATGAATGTACCGTTATATTGACAATAAAAATTCCATTCCACTCTTGGAATTTAGAGCGTGTACATACGCGGCATCCCATATATGAGTATGAGAGTAAACCTAACATATATAGTTTAAGCGATATATACTTATATTATTTAAAATTAAATAAAGATAATTCTGAAACTTAGGAAGGAGATAGGTTCCCTGTGAAATTTGTAAAATGAAATGAAAAGAAGGTCTTTCAAGGACCATGTATATACCTATTAGAAGGTGTTTCTTTCTGTACTTTCTGTCAAATAAATATCATATTGTATGTTACGTAATGTATGTAAGTTCGACCCAAAAAGAGATAATTTTAATCCTACGAGAAAATTTTAATCAATTGAAAATGTTTATAAGTATTTAAGTAATAATATATTTTTATTTGCTTTGAATGTATGCGTACAAAGTATTTTGCAGATTTAACTATTAGTATTGAGTCTCCATAAACATGCTACCATCAGACATACAAAAAGGAGGCATTTAAGAATAACACCCACCAAGCCTCTCGCGGTATTGGGTTGGCTAAGTGAACCTAATGCTAAGACTTAAGACACACATTTCCCCACTTTTCGCTCGGTTTTCGAGACATTACTTCTAAAATGGTGGAAGTCAACGCCACGCTGTGTCTTATTAATAGACAGAGTAATTCATTCTCTCGATCTCAGAGTTCGAACATAAGATTTTCCATATTAATTCTATCTTAAGATAAAAAAAACGGACTATAAAGCTTTATCCATAGCAGCCTCCCGTAGTAGAGCTTCCCACAGAAACAGATAACCGATAAATGACTTTCAACTTGATAAGAGATACGACGATCCCCGCTGGAAGGATGATATTCCAATATTGTGATAAATTGTGGTTTTTATACTCATTTGAGGAAACTATCTGAATATATTTCTTGCATTTTAATTTATTTTTCTCAGTAATCGCAGGGTCACTAGCGTATAGGCAATAGGATATGGGTTCGATTTCCACTCATAGAAATGAATTATCTAATATTTTCATTTCCTCGTTCTGGTAACGAGGCAATGCGCGGCGTTGATTTGCGCCATTCAAGTGATAAACGTTACTATCTAAATGGAAACGGAGTATCTTAACACTAAGTTCCCAGGTTCCCTACCTTTTTTGCAGCGTGAACTATAATAAATACTTATAATAGGACGACATTACAAATCAAACCTTAATAAATTATTTTAGAAATCCTTTCAATTTTCACTCATAATATACATTTATTATGTCAATAATATAATTAATAAAATCATTTCACGTTATTTAAGTATTGGGGGTTATAAAATTTATTTTATGAATGGATAGTAAAACGTACGTTATTTATACAAAGGGTGCTAGCGTCTAATATGGTGGATTCGTCCAGAATAATAAAGGGTGTTTTAAAAGGGTCCATATCTCAACTATTGCACCCTCATAATTTAGCTTTGATTCTGTATATAAATGAAAGAAGAACTTCAATTTGGCACCATCATGGCACAGTTGAGATTGAGAAGAAGTCTTTTCACTGAGTTGAGTGTTCAACTATTATTGTCAGAGAAATAAAATAATTTTAACACAGCGAGGAATTGAAAATAATTCATTACCCTAGTGGGAAACGAAACCACAACCGTCGTCTTTACAGCCAGACCAAACTACTGCGTTGCTACGTTGTTTATTAGTCTACAAACTTTTCAAATTAACAAATATTATAAATAGAGATACTACGCGCGTACAATGTAGACACAAATATCGAAATAATTACAATTTTCGTCCGAACTAAATTGTTCTCTAGCAGAGCGTTATTAATGAGAAATAATTGTATTAATTTCCCAACAACAATGCATTGGAATTTGATTTTTAAAATCACGATATAGAGCTTAAAACTGTATACAAAAAGCTTTTGTTACATTTTGATAATACAACTCGAAGCTTAAATCAAAAATATTTTATGATAATTATGTTTCTATTTAAATATAACAATATATAGATATATTGTAACATTTATTATATCATTAGAAAATTTCAGGCCTACGTAGCTTCCAATACTATATATAATATGCTATCATCGGGCTGGCTGGATAAGGAAGTCAGGACCTAAATAGCGGAACTCTTCAGAAGTTACTCGTAAACCTCAAGTTTAGGCCTATTTAGTTTAGCTATAGCACTTGTAGAAAAGGGTGTTTTCTAAGGTATTTTTAACTATATACTTTATTTAAATTAACAATAGAATCTACTGTTAGTCACTTTATCAATTTTCGAGACGAAAATGATCTATCTATTGCTTCGAATGGGAATTGAACTCACAACCGTCGCGTTACAATAATATATGTATATAAATAATAATATTTATTTAGCTTACGTAAATCATTTGATATCTGATGAAGCGATTGTTGTGGTTCTAATATAATATAGAGCTTACTATATTCGGTGCTTTGCGGTTTTAACAATTAATACGCACATTTTATTAACTATCAGACCGTAGTGGCCCAGTACACAGACTGATTAACTAAAGTAATATTTAAATTATTTTGATTTCCCAGCTCTGATCGACAATGCGCGGTGTTAAGTTCCGCCATTCAACACGTGATATGTTGCAAATTGGGCGGAAATTGGCAAATGGCGTATCTTAACACTGAGTTTCCTTCTGCTTACTCTGCTATAAGCGGGATACAGCATGAAGTTAAGAAAAGTAACTCTACTTTATATAAACAAATCATCACATTTATATATTTTTTTTCTCCAAAACATCCTTCAATACACATTAAGGTGCATTTATCAATGTCACGCATAAGTCAATTTATAAAAGAATCTCGGCGTAAATATACTAAATGTGATTTCATTTTCTTTAGTAATATGTAACTGTGATGTATTGAATTCTACTACTATACTATATTTATGACAGCTTCACGCTTTTTCCCGCATAGCAGGAACCAGTGCGTTTACATTCAAACGCTTTACCGCGGCGCTTCGACGGCCTCCATGACATAATTTATTGATTATAAAATTATGCTATATTATAATTATAACTACATATACTTGAAATAAAAAAATATCCGTGAAGCATTGCTGTAAATGCTATAGTATAATAATAAATAGCATCGTTATCCTTTGATTTTTAGTTACTAAAGGGAGCGAAGCGATCAGTTGTTGGTAAGCGAGGCGAACGGTGGTTGCAAGCAAAGCGATCAAAGGGCGAAGGCAAAAGTAACTGATGAAAAAGCAGTGGCATCTAAATTGAATAGAAGTTTCAGTTTGGTGAAAAATATTTTCAATTTACGTAAGCTAAATGCTCGTTACGTAGGCATTCCAAAACAATATCTTAAGCGCTGGAATTTTAACTGAAATTCTTAAGGGAAATCCTCCAGATGTAGTATTAAAGGTTATATATTTGAACATTTGATAATGCAAGGTATGGTTGAATCGATAACGATAAAATATTAAACATATTTAGTTTTCTTTTTGATTATAGAACTGAATTTAAACTTTAAGTACGTAAACCTATTAACTATGTAGGTAACTGAAATGGCAGCCGTAGCGTACCGAAGCGACGGTTGTGGGTTCGATACTCACTCAGGGGAGAAATTCATTTTTTTCACGTTCTAACTCTGAAACAAGATAAACCACGGCGTTGCGTTCCCCCACTCAATACATAATGTATGAAAATGGGGCGTTGCGTAGAAATCGGAGTGACTTAACACCAAGTTCCCATTGTATAGCAGGCCATATTCGAGATACAGCTATAACAGCAAATCATATTTTGTGTTTATTAATCGCTTACTAAAATTAACAGTATACGTTAGCACATTTCCCTATTATAATATTAAGTTTGTTGCTAAAATAGCTACTAAGATAACGAATATTGAAGGCGGGCCAAATATAATGTTGTTATTAACAACATGCAATGGAATATTATGATCGGGAGATAATTGTATTTTAGAAATAATTTTATATTATTTATTATATTGGTTTCAGGACTAATATTTTTTTTTGTTTTGACTTTCCACCGAATTCGCGAGGCATTTCCTATTGAGTGGCAGAACACAACGCCGCCCTTTGCCATGTTACCAGAGCAAGAAAATGAAAATCTTAAATATTTCATTCACCCGCCTGGAATCGAACCCGCAACCGTCGCACACTTGTGCCTCTGCAGCACAATAGACTCGACGATACGTAACAAGGTACCAAGTTGGTTTTAAATTCAAAAAGAAAACAAAAGTTTAGATCTAGAGTATAAAGTAGAGACACTGTGAAAAGTTTCAGCCAGTTCACTGGGAAATGTAATGGGAATAAATTAGTTCCTCACGTTCGGGGACGGTGGGGGACGGTCGTCTTGCTGTAATGGCCTGCGCTATGAAGAAAACTTGAAATATTAAACATTATTCATTTTTATGATACTTCGCACAACTGCTTTATAATTAAGAAATAATAGTCATATGTTTTAGTAAACGTGTTTTTTTTAATTGTAGCGGGATTTGAATCTGTGCCTCTTGGAAAACCTAGTAAAACTTTTAATTTTCACGATGTAGCCACTCGATTTCCGCCCAATTTTAGAAACATTGCATAATGAGAGCGGAACCCTACATCGTATTGTCGCTTTGTCTTCATACAAGAACGAGAAAATGAAAATTACTATTTCCCTAGAGCGGTAATCGAATCCACAACCTTACTAACAAAAATTCCATCTCAATATTTTGTATATATTATCAAAAATTTTAGAAGCAATAAATATTTTATCTGACCTTCGCTTTATCTAACACTCCTAAGAATTTTTCTATACTTACATTGAGTTTACATTTTATAGCTTTAACTCGAGTATTTTATGCTTCCAAAATGAATTACAGTCACCTATCAGTTTTACGACGGTCCTGCATTATCACTGGCCCCAACCCCTGCCGCCTAGGGGTCGTAGGGAATCTTGTGTCGAATCTATCTTGAGATTGAAAAATTACAATAGCACTTAAAATGTTGAGAACATAAAAATAAGCTTTATTTTCTACGGACATGACAAAGGTAAGTCTATATATTTTTTATTGTTAATACACAAATATTTTATCTGGATTTTATAGTGAGCTTAACATATTATAATAAGTGAAAAAATATATATTATCATAGTTATAAGGTATGGGGATACCAAGATACTCTTCTCCGCTTTCCACTGGATTCGAGACATTGTTTATAGTGTGGTGAAACTAAACGCCGCAGTTTATTTTATAAGAGTTAAAACAATATTCCTCCTGGTAGTAATCGAACTTACAACCACTACGTTATAAAATCTAACGCTGCTTTCTTTACGATGACAAAAATGATTTCCAAATAAATTTCTGAAAATTCTGTATTTATACTTGTATTATAGTAGTATCAACCAACCCGTTTCCAACGAATTAACCAATTAACAAATTTGATTACATCCTTTGTCACACGACACGAGCCGGACAGTATCGATATCAAACTTCAAATTCTCATATTGACGATATATTTTTTTTATACGTTATACATTTAACGAAATTAAATTAGTATTAACATTTTACGAAAATATGTATATACATAAATGTTTTTTTAATAAAACGTATAACAATTTGAATGTAGCGGGATTTAAACCTGCGCCTCTTGGAAGCCGTTCAAGCATTCTGACCACTAAGCCATAAGTACTCATCAAGGTAAGTCGAAATTCTTATATGCTTATTTTTACATTTTTTTTAAAGTTTTATTCCACAGTTAGAAAAGAACTTGCAACAAACAACGTAGAGGGACTTGAATATATGGTTTAGTATTTAGAGCGCATGGACGGTTTGAAAGAGACGCGGGTTTAAATTCCGCTAAGATAAATGTTCAAAATAAAAAAAATGCAAGTATATAATAATTAAAATAACTTGCAAACGAACCCTAACCTTATCTACATATACTTGCGTTAATTTAGGTTGTTTTATCAGGAGACTTTAATATAAATATTAAGTCACCTTTAGATCTTCGTTCT
>JAEBDU010012061.1:0-12492 GCA_016802625.1 Heliconius numata
ACACAATAGCTTATTATCAAGTAACATTAGTTCTCACCTGACTTTTCTCAGTTTCCAATTCATCTTTCTGTTCTATTCGTTTGATTCGACATGATGCGGCATAGCCTCTGTTTTTTAGTGTCCTTCTTCTCTGCTTCATTCTAAAAGATAGAAAAGCAACTTTTATAAAAAATATATAAAATTGGTAGAATTTAACACTGTCTTTTTTCTCATTTCAATACAATCATTCTCTTAAGTGTGGATTGAAAAGATAAATCTTGTGTCGAGCGCATCATATTGGATATATAAATATTTAAATTCAGAACAATTTTATAAAATAAAATAAACAATATTAATTAATAATATGTTTTACTGAAGAAATTTTGCAAAATTTACGATCAAACTCCATAAGAATTGTAATCTATGATTAACATATTGTTATTTTTAATATTAGTCATGATATGAAGTTAAAGATCAATACATATAAACAACAATACAAATAATTTGAAAGGCACAAATAAAGTGACGGAAAAAGTATTACATTACCCACCTAACTATTTGATCTCTCGTAAGACCTCTCATTTTAAGCTGACGATTTAAGTCTCTGACAGAAATTGAAACCAGCTCATCATCACTGATTTCTGCACAAGGAGTGGGAGACAAGGGTGCCTGAAATATGTTAATTATAAATAATTTTCACATGTATGTATTTAAAAAGATATGTATATTTTGTCTATGTACATAATGATAAAATAAACAATTGAGTCATTCAATTTCAATTCTAATTTACATAACATACAAAACTATTTCTACAGTATTTAAAGTAACAGAAATATTAAAATATTGTTTAAATAAACATACAAATATTGCTTATTCAATGATTTAACAAAAGCTGTAACACCAAAATGTAAGAATACAATTCTGTAAATATTAAACAGCAATAGAATAGACAAAATCGCCATGCATCATTAAATTTAACTGAAAATTACTTACCATTATCACTTTCCTTACACCCTGTCCTTTCAAATCATGAGGCATAATAATGTTTTGGGAGAAAATGTAACGGGGACCCGTTACAATATTTTCTTAACCGTTTTTTGATCTCACAGTACAAATGGTACTACTAAACAATCTACAAGTAGTAGAAAACAAATTTCAAATAAATAAAGAAAAAATTATAGTTGATTTTGATTGATGTTATTAAAAAGAAAAACATATACACATTTCACTAAAGCGTATAGTAAATACATACGTCGAAATTACGAGAAGTGGGGATCTTAAGTTTGATTAAGGAAAAGGTATGAGTAATAACAACTGCATTTAATAAAATATTTTACCCTATTAATATAGAGTTTAAAATTGTATACGGTTATTATGGACATCTATATATACCTTATCTATATTACTCTGTAAAAACTCGGATACTCGTTTCTATAAGAATTGTTATTAATTTAACTTGACTTGTCCTTGACTTGTCTTTTAAATCAAAATTCCTTTATAGTGCAGTTACAGTTAATAAAAATATTTAAATATGTAAAAAACTTGAAAATAAAAATTATATAAAATTTTCAACATTATTAATGTTTTAGTATATAATTTTTAGTTGTATGTATCCGTATGGTAAATAATAATGCTTTGATGTTGATCTGCCTTTGAAGTGTTGCTAGTGCTAACAGATTTGCAATAAATTCAGTAGCATTCATATACTATGGTATAAACTATAAATATAGTAAAATAAAAAAAAACATGACTTTTGTAATCATAATTGGTTAAAAAATACGTTGTGTAGTAAAATGATTAATAATGATGAATAAATTAAATTAATAAAAAAATCTTTGTCATTGTTTGTTCATATATATATAACGACGAGAATAAATTTATAATCATTAAATTTATCTGCTTCTGAAATATGAAATTGATAATAATAGTAAAATTAAATGTATTTTTTTATTTGTAAGGAAAAATTATGTTAGCTTCACGGGCAATTCAATTCCAGACAGCTAGCAACACTCATTATAGTTGGTTTTAGTTGACGGACGACTTCGTAACGTAAAGAAAAAATCTCGTAACGTATTTCGTAGATAAAAGTGCACCAAAATGGCCAAAAGGAAAAATAAACCGCTCATAGATTCAGATTCTAGCAGTGAATGTTCAGATTTAGATTCTGTAAGTGGATATAAACATTTAGTTCGTAGGTTATACTTTCTTAGGTGTTAGCATTTTCCACATTCCTTTACTATTTTGTTCTATTCAGGCCAAGATCAATGCTTGAAAGATCTAATTACGTCCAATGCGCATTACTGAAAATGTCGCAGTCAAAAATTACTATTTGGACTTCGAAAACCATCAATATGTTTCATCCAAACACGATGTTTTGCTTAAAAGTTTCGTTTACAATGGCTTCATTTGGCATGACTCATGAAAAACAGACAAAAATTATACTATAACCTTTAAAAGGGCAGATATTTGGATTGTATAGAGATTTTGTTTTAAATAAATATGAGAAAAATATTTTAACAAAACTATCAGAATAATATTATATAATAGCTAAACAAATTTGAAAGTAGAGGTGCTAGTTATATTTCTAATTTCCCAACTTTATGCAAAATTTTGAAAAAATTTCCTAATTATTTTGTGGTAGATACATAATATATACTTACATAGACATCAATATGTGTATATACATATATGGTCACTATAATGCTATAATTATACCTTTCTTAATATTATATTTATAAGTATTTTTCTTAATTACAATTATTAAATAATTTTTAATTAAAGTTGGTACTTTCTTTAAATTTTTACTGCATTATTAATGCAGTTAATGAATACATTTTTAATTATGCATAACTTTTGTGAAAATACACAATAATATGCAAATAATTATTGTTATTGACTTGTTATTTTCTGTATTCATATTAATTATATTTGTTTGAAAATTATTGTAAATATATTTCATAAAATCACTAAAATTAAAGCCGTCATGATGCTGTAGTATAGCAACAGTCTGTAAAGCCAATGCTTGTACAGCCTTTTCTACAATTTGATTTCCATTTCAGACAATTCATTATTTTCATTTCCTCACTCATAACATGAGAAAGAGTTGTATTAAGTTCCATCACTCAATATACAATTCCTTAAAAAATCATATATTTAATTAAGTTCTTAATATTATATTTCAGCAATTCTTGAATTTAGCAAAAAAGAAAAAGAAACCTGGTGACTCACCACCACAAGCTCCAAAATCTAAAAAGTCTTCAGGCAGCGAATCAGATTGGGATGATGATGACAAAAAGAATGGTTAGTTTATAAGTTAAACTGTATTATTTACCATTGTGTTATATTGTATTGGCACAGTGTTTGTTTGTATATATTGTAGGTTTGGTTCCCACTAGGGGAAAGTTCAAACTGACTTGACACTAGGATCTGTCTGCCCATGTTACATACAGAATAAAATGTGAAGCTAAAACAAACATGTACATTGTACATTATGGGCTAGACAGAGGAAGTCAATGTCTCAGTATTAATTTTAACCAGAATAATTCATCACTTGGCTGGAAATGAAACCCTCATATGTTGCATTGATGTTTTTTTTTAATTAACTTATTCCTTTGATAACTATTCAAGAATACTTATCAAAGGAATAAAAAAATGATTTTTATACATGTTAATGTACTCATACTTGGATCAATAAACTCATTTATATTAATTCGCTTTACATTTTGTTTCTTTAAGAATTATTACTGAAGGTTATAATTGTGCAAATTATATTTATTGTTCCTTTTTAGGGTTCCTCACCTCAAAAGGTAAAAACAGAACCCTTATAAGAACATTTTTCTGTCTGTCAAGACCATTTATCTCAATATCGCGAGTAGTTATCAAGCTGAAATTTACATCAATTTATTCAGGTCTACAGTCCCTTAATCACAGAAGAAATCAAGCATCAATACAATTTGAAATAATCCCTCTAATGCCATCTTTGAAGTACATTCTAGAAATTAAGGGTTCTAAATGGAAATTTTTTCTTATGATATTCAATCTATTGGTACATTATTTGAAAAATCTTGATGTTAGGAGTACATGATAAAAAATATAAAATTACCAGATGACAGACTTCCAAATCACCAAATAGTAATAAAAGTAATATATCCAAAAGTAGGAAATGTTCATCAGAAAGTTGTTTAGTTAAAGTACAATTATTCTTGATTGTTCAGATAGTGTTTTTCCCCTACCTGAACAAATTTGAAATAATCTACTAATATCGTAATCATGTATGATTTGCATTCGTATGTTTTGGATGTCAACTGATGATAGACAGATTAAGATCTAAAATTTAAATATTAGGAGCAACAGCAACAACTGTTCCTTCAATTCCCACTCGGGGATTAAATTATTTTCATTTCCTTGCTCTAGTAAGAAGACATTACAGCACAAAAAAAGTTTAGACCATGGGAAACAGATTGTCTTAAACCTAAGATAGAACCTAAGAACTTTGTAAAACTATAAAAAAATTCAATTAAATTTACCTTTTTTTTAGACAAATCATCATCATCATCGGGTTCAGAATCACCATACAGTGATAAAAGTGATATATCCAAAAAGGATGATCCACCCAAAAGTAGGAAAAGTTCATCAGATCATTCAGAAGAGAAGAAGAAGGTGGAGCCGAAACAAAGTGATGTCAGAAAGAGCACAGATAGTGCAGGCTCAAAGAAAAAAGATACTTATAGTGAACCAGAAGAAGGTATGTATTATTTTATTTAACATTTAAAATGAACTGGTGATCTAAATGTGGCTCAAGAACTTATTTATACTATCTAACATACATGCATCAAGATCATTCTTTCACTGTCCAGTACGGTGAACAAGTTGTGGCCGCTCTTATGTTAGGTTAGATTAGATTTTTTGATTTTGCATATGTTTAATTATTATCTTCCTGAGTAAACAATGCGTAAAAGTTCAGAAAACCTAAAGAAACCTTTAAGGTTACAATTTTTCAAAATCCCTTCTTAGTGGGTGTCCACATTATGAAAATAAACATCTGTCCAAATTTCACATTTCATCATCGGTTACGTCTGTGCGTGCATCTTACCTCAGTCAATGGGAACATTTCCTTTTATATATGTATATAAATGAGTATTAGTTAACAAAGATACAATAGTTGACAGCACCAGATAAGTAATTTTGTAATAAATCAACACTCCTTTTGAGATGTTTCTTGAGAGCTATAATCTAAGGGTTTTTCAACGTCATGAGTCCCCTCAGGTTGTAAATGTGCATGAGTAAAACTCCCGCTTACAATCAGTATAATCAGTAGTTCAACGTCTTATTTGTCACATATTGCAACAATATATTGTGTGAAATCTAAGAATTATTTGAAATTATTTTAATATTTATTAATTTTTTTTTGGATAAACTAAGGATCTGCGTCTAAAAACCGTCCTAGTGAATTTTTTAGCTTTAAAATATAATTTTTTATCTTAGGTGAAGTTTCGTCACACTCATCGGACAACGATTCAGTAGATTCAGAGGAAGAATTCGACGATGGGTAAGAAATTTTTACTTGTTACCATTTTCTTTTTATATTAAACTAGCTTTTACCTACGGTATTGTCCCCATGAACAAAAGAAAAATTGAGAGTACACTGAGAGTTCTGTATACATGACACATTTTATATCATAATATATAAGTGGGGTTATTGTTTACATTTAAATCAATTATTTCTCTATCAATAAATCCCAATATTTTTTTTAGAACATTTGAATACCATCTATAATATTCTAATTGTAACCTGTTTAACATTTTTGAACAGTTACGACGAAAATCTAATGGGTGACGAAGAAGACAGAGCAAGACTGGCTGCTATGTCCGAAAAGGAAAGAGAACAAGAGATATTTAAACGCATAGAGCGAAGAGATCTTATGAAAACTAGGTAAGTATAGAAAACACGATGTCTGAAAAGTGGGTAACGGAAATGTCTTAATACTATGTTCTCAGGTTGCCTCTTTCTACCCTACTATGTGCTGGACATAGCATGAAACTAAAAAAAAACTTTTTCACTCAGATGGGAAATCGAACGTAAACTCCGTTTAGCGCGGCGTTCAGCTGCGGAACGAGGGGCATCCCCCGGGGAACTGGCGCGACGTAGAGATGCGCGGCGCAAGCGCAGGGACCAGAGGGCGCAGCGTGCTCTGCGAGAACGAGAGCGGGAAAAGGAGCGGGAACGTGCCAGGGAGGAGAGGGGTGAGTGGGCTTGAACTACCAGTTTCGCTGTTTTTCTTTTTATTTAATTGTACTTGAAGAATTAAGTGTTTTATGTAAAGAGATATTTGGAGTTAAAATGAATCCATAACCATAATTTATGAAGTTAAGGGCTTCTCAACTGAATTATATAAGCATCCAAAAATTTTAGTGTTGGATTTTAGTGTTTATTAACGTAATTTATCTTTATTTAAAAGTATATAACTTTTTTTAATTGTACATTATTATCGACGACTCGTGGCTACTCTGAAACTAGCCATAGATGGCTGTGAAGATTTGAGTTTAGGATTTCTCGTCAGCCACGACTTGTCATTCTGTAATATTATAAGTTGCCTAATGTTTATTTGTTATTATTTTCTTTATAGTAGAATCAGAAAAAGAAGAAGCAAAAGAACCCGAGAAAGAGAAAGAGAAGCCACCGCAAAGTCCCGGTGAAATACACGATGATAATAAAGATACAGGTGATATTAGATTTTATGAAATATTATATTTAGAAAGGAAAAATATAATAGAAACAGAAAAGTTCTATGATTCTCAATTTTAATTTTGAGACGATTGTGCCACAATGGGATGATTGTGGGTTTGACCTCCTATTGTGAGGGAATGAATTATTTTTATTTTTACCCCATTCTGATAGATAAAGCGCGGTGTTGAATTCTGCGACTTAATGCATGCGAGTGGTGCATGAGAAACTTCTTAACAATAGGGTTTTCTCTGTCTGTCACACTTTACAGTGTAAACGAAAAAAAAAGGAAAATGTGGAAAATTGTGCAATGCTTGAGGAATGGAGTGTATTAACACTACATCCCTTTTCCCTAACCCCTATGTAAGGTATACAATGTGAAGCTAAAAATCAAATTAATCAATAGTTTTAAAAATACGAATAATATTCTACAGAACGTGACACAGAGAGATCAGCCTCTCCCTTATTTGGTGCCAAAACTGAAAGAAAACGAAACGTAGACGAATCAAGAGTGAATGCTATGGCGTTACTGCGAGCTCAAAGAGACGCGCGGGCGACCAGGGTCGAGGTGAAGCAGAGGAAACGACTGGAACAGGCCAAGGATGACGACGTGAGTTGTGTTTGTTGACGTGTCTGTGTCACCATAGCGAGTGAATGAATGAGCCGATTTGATTGCTGTTTTCTTTTTATTGAAAGCTTTGTTCCTCGCGGTGGTTCTTAACTATGTTTTATGAAAATTAAAGTAGTGTTTGAAGAACTAAGACATAATTGCGTAATGAGTGTCAGAGCTCAACTCCGCTCTTTACCTCTTTACCAGTTTGAGGAATATTAAAATTGAGTATGACACACCTCATGACAGCCTCATAATAAAAAAAAAATTAGCTGTAACATACATATTTTAATATTTTTCTAGGACGCGGACGCGGAACTTATAGGTGGTACAAGCAAACAGAGTGTCAAGTTAAAAGCCTCTGATATATATTCCGACGATTCGGGTTCAGATTCAGAAGATAATAAATCACAAGGTTAGTTTGTTTATTTGTTTTTTTCTTTCTTTTTATTTACTTTCCTTTGTAGTACATATATCAAGGTAGGAAGTGAGACCCTAGTATATCAATTCCAGATAGTCTGTTGAATGCAGACTTCCTTTTATTTTACCACAGTGGGGAGGACAAAATAATTTATGGCCTCTCATCATCACTGAAATCACAATCATTATATTTACAGCCAGACCCTATATTAGGAAAAGCGCCCTATATTTGGCGCCCTATATATGTTTTACCCTATAGTTTCCTCCCACCAATTGGCACTTAGATTTTGTAGAATGTGCTAGAGATTTAAAGGTAATGAACTCTAAACTGAACTTACTGAATTAGTATATAAATTGGTCACAGATTATAGATGGCTCAACTAATCAAATCAAAATTGTTATTAGTATAGTTTTTTGATTACAATAACAACAGAAATATCCTGATATGAAATCTGCGTAGCCATCTACAGCTACTTTAAGGTGGACATGACTCTCACTTTTTATATGTGAGTAAAAATATCTTAAACTGTTTTATATTAAAGAATATTTTATTGAAATAAAATACAATTTTAATTAAAACTAGTTGGTAACTAATAAGAGTGCTGGTAGTGGAAATGCCTTTCCCTAAGGTTGATCGGCTTTAATACAAATTAAAGTGTGTGACGCAATTTTTTTTATTTTTATATTAATAGGTCGTAGAAGTTCAACGAGTTCTTCTTCATCCGATGCAGAAGAAGAAGAGAAAAAGAGGGAAAGAGAAGTAGTAGAAGTGAAATATGCTGATACAAGGGACCAAATTAATAAACTTAGATTGAGCAGGTATTATTTTGATATATTTTTTTATTTGAAAGAGGAGTGAAATATTTTAATACAGCATGCAGGGTAGACAGGGAACCTAATGTTAAGACACTCCTTTCCCCACTTTCTGCTGAATTCTTTAGGCATTGCGTGGAGAGTAATAGAACACAACGCCACGCTTTGCCTCGATACCAGAGCGAAGAAATGGAATATAAATTTAAATAAATATTTCATTTCCTCGAGTGGGGATTGAATCCACAACAATTTATTATATAGTTATCTGGTTCCCAGGTTCAAGTTGGAGCGACTGGTACACCTCCCGTTCTTCGCGCGCGCTGTGACGGGCTGCTACGTGCGCATTGGCATTGGGAACAACAACGGGAACCCCGTCTATAGAGTGAGTACGCATACATGTATCTGTCTCTTTCACTCTTACTGCTTGTATATATGCTTGTCTTTTTAACTCTGGAGTAAGTAGTATATAGTAGTACTACTATATCTATCATGCTCTAACTTAACTATTTGTTGTCTTATTTAAGTTGTGTATGCGGGATGTATTTAGATTTTTTTTTCTCTTTTTCTCATCAACCTTGTTGGCATAAATATATTTTTTTCCATTTTTCATTAAAAGTGGTCTGAGAAATCCTTAATAACTCTGTCTACACATTTTAACCCGTTGTGTAGTTTGAACGACTATTAATTTTATAACTATTTCTTTTTCAGGTAGCAGAAATAATAGATGTATACGAAACGGCGAAAGTATACAACTTGGGCAACACTAGAACTAATAAGGGGTTCAAATTACGTCACGGAACCCAAGACAGAGTTTTTAGATTGGAATTTGTTAGTAATCAGGTAAGAAAAACATTTAGATAATATGTATTACGTATTTCTTATTTAGTTTCTTATACAGGTATTTAACATGGTGGATAGAGTAACGTATTTATTTCTTTTTTACCTTAAAGTGATAAATATTGATAGACATTCAGTCTGTATATTATTCTTTTCTTTTAGAAAACTTTAAAATTCAAAAGTATTGCTCTTAAATTTAAGGCTAAGGCTTTATTGAATTTTTATTCTTACTACTTTTATTAATCTTCTTCTTCTGTTCTACAATTCTTGTTATATATTTTTGTACATGATTTTAAGATATTTACGTTCTGACCATTAGAAGCGCTCTCTTTAATCACAAAAAGTGTGTAGAGCTTTTCCAATCAAAAATAATTGCTAATTATCCAATTAAAATAATTGATAACTAAGGAAACTCTAAGGGTATATATGTAACTTAAATTTTTTCTTTAGTTTCTGAAATAATATAAAAATTCAAAAAAATATCTGTTAGAGAATATGTGTATGAATGTTGATATGAAATTTATAAATTATTTCGAAATGAGGTTTTGAATAAAATCAGCTTGTTAGAATTTTTTATTGTAATTTTATTTATACTTCGACTCTATTGATATCAATTTATTTTTATATTATAAAGCTATAATAATCAATTGTATTTTTTTAGGAATTCACAGATAATGAATTTCAGAAATGGTACAAAGCAATCAAAGACGCGAACAAAAAACCACCCACTATGGACTTTGTTAGAAACAAAATAAATGAAATTAAAGATGCATTAATGTATGAGTTTAAGGTAATAACAATCATTTTTTTTTTTAGCTTCAAGCTGTGTCCCGCATATTGCAGGATTGGTAGAGGGAACCTAATGTTAGGACACTATGCCTCCGTCATCCCTCCAAATTCTCGAGAAGTTGAGTGACAGAACTCAACGCTGCGCTATAGTTATATATGCTAAAGTTATATATGCTAAAGTTATATTTACATTTATATTCATGTATTTCCTACAAAAAAATGTTTTGATACACACTTGACTTCTCCGATATTTTATATTGATATTCTTTTTAGATAGATTTAACTATCTAATACTATAATATATTTTTTCTATTTTAACATAATTCAGGTAGAAATTTTTACTTTTTTAAATCTTTATATTATTTTATATTTTATTTCTTTTAACAGGAAGAAGATATAGAAAAGATAGTAGCTGAAAAAGAAAGGTTTAGATCGCACCCAACGAACTACGCCATGAAGAAAACGCAATTGATGAAAGAAAGAGATGTAGCACAATTACGGTATTTCTAATTTTTAGCTTCACGCTGTATCCCGCACATAGCAGGGTTGGAAGAGGCAACCTCGTGTTAAGATACTGTGTTACCCATTAAGACTTCCGGTTCCCAATTTCGGCCGAATTCTGAATGCATTGCCAACGCCGCTCTTACTATCGTTACCAGAGAGAAGAAATGAGAATATTAAATATTTCATTCCCTCGAGTGGGGATCGAACCCACAACTGCGCATTTATAGTTGCATTTTTATATCCTATGCCACGACTGGCCTCTTTAAATAAATTGATTAATTAATTAATAAGCTGTTGGATTAATGAAAAACAATCTATTTATTTAAATTTTTCTAATAACATTCAACAATTACAGTGGCGATGAAGAACTAGTAGCAGATTTAAACGCCAAACTACAAGAGTTAGAAGAAAGGGCCAGCGCTTTAGATAAAACTAGGACATCCTCCATACAAAGTATTTCATATATAAATAATAGGAATAGGAAATTGAATGTGGAGACTGCAGAGAAGGCTATAATGGAGGAGGTAATTAATTTTAGCTTCACGTTTTATCCCTCATATAGTAGTAAGTCAGGGGCACCTGGGCTGGGCACCAAGCTAGTGTTAATAATACATACCATTCTCATTAAGACACTTCCATGATTGAGTGATGATTCACTTTCCGTTGGTTTCTCGTGTTGAGTGGCGGGACTGCCACTGCGTCATGAAAGCCTCTATATAAATAATAGTTATTATATAATGTATATGAGTGTCAGTGGCGTAGCTAGGGTATTTGCTGCCCGGTGCGGCTTATGGGACTTGATGCCCTTTAAAATGGTCTAAGGTCTAAAAAAAAAACCAAAGTGTCTTCTACTCTCACGTAGATCAAGTGTCAGACACTAAAATGTGACATTGGCTACCTTTAAAAAAATAATCGTCGACTTTGATGCCCCTTTCATTTTGATGCCCGATGCGACCGCACCGCTCGCACCCCCCTAGCTACGCCACTGATGAGTGTATGCATGACGATCGTGGGTTCAACTCCCATTCAAGGATTGAGTTTCCATTTTCTACTAAGGTTAATGCGAACATGGTTTTATAAGTTTCTAAAATGTTTTTTCTCTAATTCCTTATATTATACTCGAATAATAATGAAAATATATAGAGATATATGAACCAAAACTCATGATAATACATTCTCAGTAAATTAACATCTATTTAAAGCAAAAAGTAGATTAAATTGTTGAGCTTTATGACTTTGAAAAAGTAATGCATTTGTACAATAAAATTGAGCCAATGTTTAATTGTATTTATTCTTATTTCTCCCCTCTAATAAAAAGGCGGCATTAAGTTCCGTCTTTTTAAGGTATAATAATTTCAAATGTATGTATTTTTATCTTTATATTGTATTTTTATTAGATAAGAGCAAATAAAGGCAAAAAGCAAGACGATCCCTTTACTAGACGACACACTAAGCCTGTTATGAACTTCAAGTCACACCAAGGGAACAGGTCGCAGGTTCGATTATAATAACTAACTATTATTATGCCGTCTCTTTGAATTAAGATTTTACAATTTTTAAATTATTCAACGCTGTCAATACATTTTGCTTATTAAAAAACTTGTTTTTAAATATATATATTTTGTAGGAACTAATGAAAAATGAATTAGCGGCAGCGGAAGAGAGAAAGTTAAGGGAAGAAGAAGAGAAAGCAAACAAAGAGAAACAGGAAAGAGATAGATTAGTGGTAAGAGTTGTATTTTTTTACGTTTTTTTACAGTCGCGTTTACAGTTGCGACTGGCTTCACTATTTGACATTTATACTATTATTTGTTTA
>JAEBDU010012062.1:0-18597 GCA_016802625.1 Heliconius numata
TATAGATGTATTTTCAAAGACAGAGATACAAAACAATAGAAATTATAATTGCTAATATAAAAACTAGGAACAAATAAAAAACATCACCATTCACAGAAAACATTTATTTCCATTTTCAATTTACATTTAAAATAGAAAAATGTTTGGGCAAAAGGTATACAATATATAAACAGTAATTATTATAACAAAATTATTCGTCAGTCATAAGTACAAAAAAGTTTCAATCGACTTATTTATATTTTTAGAAGACGTATATAAAATTAAACGTAGCGGAATTAGAACCTGCAAGGCTTGGAAATGGTTTTAGGATGCGTTTGTGGCCTCTCAAGGCACGGGTTCGATTCTTGCGACGTTAAGTTTTTTATACGTATTTTAAAATTATTTTTCTATCCTTAGTGTAAAATAACACTTTAAAAAATGTTACAAACAATTGACTTATGTTGAAAAAACTACAGTGAAAAATAGCATGAAAAGCATATAAATTGGCTCAAAATCCTGTACAATACCTATTTTTTTTTTCAGAAATTACATTCATTTTCAAAAACGTTTGTAGCACCAAAGTCCAGTAGAACTCACTTCGTAGAAACTAAGTAGTGACTGAATCTCAACCGAAATAACAACAGAAAAATATTTATTACAGATAATTAATTGATAAAATAATCGATCGAAACTGGAAAACAAAGGGTAATATTATAATATTCTTTTCATCTACCCGTCTATCTGAGAGGCAGCAAGAAACACTACCTTCACGCTTTTTTACCCATAGCATGGATATGGAGCATGAGTAGGTAGATATTAAGACATTCCGTTCCCAACTTACCGCCCAATTTTCAAGATATTGAGTAGCGGAACTTAACGCTGTGATACCAGAGAAAGAAAATAAAGAAAAAAAATTAAAACTCCTATATATACACATGTATACTTAGTTTAGTTTTTTAAAGACGTTTTGTGTGTATCCTGATAATTTGCTTAAGAGGCTGTTAGTAGGTTTACATTCCAATCCGACGATATTACGATAACTTTTATATCAAATACAAATACATATCTAGATTGTACTTTAGGTATAAAATATAAAATTATACATGGCAAGTAAAATTTAAATCAAACCGTCGAAATAATAAATTTACTATTAATAAATATTTATACGCATATAGTTCCTGTGTAGGTGAGAATGTCATATTATATATAAAAAATTTTAATAAGTTGTATACAAGAGTGTTTTTTTTATTCAAATTATACAAAAAAACCAAAATTTTTATAAATATACAATCCATTTTAACAAACACTTATTTGTGCTTCGTGTTTTAATAAGAAAGGTACAAATACAATTATAAGTATTAATAAACTTAAAAAAAAAACTTAATAACATTGTCAAAGAGCTCAATTTACAGTGGCTAAGCTTAAGAAACAAAGGCAGTAATAAATCTTAATGTTAAAAAATATTTTTACAATTATAATATTTATATAACCTCAAAAGTTTTTTATAGTTAAATATTTTTTGTTTTATTATTGTTCTTATATAAAACAATAAATATATGAAATATATGTTAATATCTAGTATGTGATATGAACCACGTCGCCGCCGACTGAGAGTAGACATTGTCCCTGAAAAAGATTGGATTGTTTCAAAATCTAAAAACACACTTTAAACATAAATAAGACAAATGAATACAATACTCTAAGAAAATCTAAGATCATGAGATTAACTCCGCGGTCCACATGTAATTACCAAGTTCAACAATTGGAAGTGCATGTAATTCAGATTCTTAGATTTTATTACATTTTGTTACAGCTCGAATAATTAATAAAAGTATTGGGTCTAGACGGAGGCTGACCAATGTTCGACGCATTGAGGGACGAATGATGGGAACTCAACACCGCGGTTGGTCCAAGTACCTGGTTCTTGTGCGCGTTGTGGTGCAGCAGCAGGTGCGCCAGGTACAGCGACGTGAGCGCGTTGCCGCCCAGCGCCGCCGTGTACGCGCGCACTATGGCCAGCACCTACAACGTTAACGGATACATATTTATAACTCATTTTTGTTTCATATATTTTTTCCAGCTTCACGCTGTATCCAACTCAACTCGTATTGTGACACGTTTTTAAATGTCGCTTGATTGAGAAAAATATTATACAACAACAATAACTAAAAATAAAAATTAAAAACAAAATATCAATAAAATGACATAAATACCCACTATACCTCACAAGTAAAAGTATGCAGAAAACCACTCAAACCACCCAGCTCCCGTACAGCCGTGGTTTCTCTCACGAACAGCAGCCGCAGAGCACAAACTCTCCGCGCTACTTTAGTACCGTGTACTGCTCCAAGAGTCGTTAACGAGACACGACCCGCCGCCTGTGAAAATATTTTATTTTTATTTATTTATTCGCCAAGAAAATAAAACATACAATATATTTTATTTTTTTTCCCCATTTTATAGCAACCGTTTATAGTATACCGTCATATAGCAAAAAACACTAAAGGGAATTTAGTATTGAGACCTTCGATCACCATCCACGCTCAATTTCATTACGTGTTAAGAGAAGTAAATGTAATACAATTCCTTAAATGGAAATCGAACCCAGAACCGTCGTGTTTACAGTAACACACTATGCAACTGTACCACGACGGAGTTACAAATTATTAATATGCGTATAGAACGGATGTTAACACTAGGTTTCATCTGGCGGGAAAGCCAAAAAAATACAGTATTGTTAATTATCAGCTTCTTATTGTTATAAGTTATAAAACATACCAATAAAACTAGAATATAAAAATAAACTCTAAACTAACTAAATAGACTAAAAAAACAGAAAAAAAAACCCTAAACTACTCACAGGTCCATTACACTTATCCTCCATTACTTCAGGCGCGGGTTTGACAAGTTGTTCTTCATCTAAGGCGAATATATCATCATCGTTGTCCGTGTGTCCGTCTCTTTCCGTTCCGTTGGTATGTTCTAGTTTAGACGGATCGTAGAGTGGGATTGCTGTGCCGGATACCACTAGTTGAATTTCATCCTGAAAAAAAAAATTGTAGAAGTGAATTAAACGTTTAGCCCTCCTTTTGTGTATATTTTAGTTTAAATAGTGGACAATAAATAATAAATAAATGACGTACCTCAGGCGCATCGAGCTGGAAGGCGGGCGGCGCGAGCGCGGCGGGCTGCAGGCGTCGCAGCTTGTAGGCGGCACCGCACAGCGCGCTGCTCGTCAACCTTTCCGCGCCGTGCAGCGCCGACAGCCGCGCTCGCCACACCTGCACAGACCACACCAAATATCGTTTAATTATTTTTTCTTAGCTTCAGGCACTATCACGTATATGCACTGTAGGCAAAAAATATTTTTCTTTACTTATTAAAGTATTCAAATGATTACCTGCATAAACGCGTGAGGCGGTGCGTTGGCCGGTCTTAGAGTGTTAGTGAACACTTGCATGTGAGTACGACGGACCGCTAACGCGCGAGCTGTTTCAACCTGGTGAATGAATATATGTAAATAGTTGTAAATTTATGTAACGTGAAACTAAAAAGAAATAAACAATCAAAAAAACATTACATCTTCAGCTTCATCTAATTCCAAAACGCAGGCATCCTTATCCGCGCATAGATCTAATATGGGAGGTTCATCTTCCGTTTCCGGTAACGATCCGTTTGTACTGTGTTCTGTTGGACCTAAATAAAACAAAAAAGGACATTTAATGCTAATTATACACAATTTTATATTATGTATTAATTATTTATACTTATTAATACATAATTTTTATGTTCTGTATATAATTAATGTAAAGCAGTAGTGCGCTGCGGCATAAGCGTCTGTCTGTAAACGCAAGTTCTGGGCTCTCCCCATGGAGTGTCTGAACATTAGATTCCTTCTTGTGTTTGATCTTACTTGCTAAATGCGGAATATAGCGTGAAATTAAAAATAAACTATAAGAATGCTCACCTATATCATATCCATTAGCAGCTTTATTGGCAGTGAAGGTGTCCCACAGGGCTTTTTGAATTTCAATAGCATTTTTATCGTTTTCGGATGCCTGAAACATTAAAAAATATGCGTTTTAAGTATTATTAAAACGTAAGTTTATTATTAAATAAATGTTTATGCAAAATAATACGTGTGACAATTTTAAAAATATTTATTCACTTAAGCATGGATCGAGTTCACGAGTCGCTACAGTCACAACTATTGTGTATACAGTTTAACAAAATTAAACATATTATAATAGATTGATAAAATAGTATTAAATAAATTAAACATAATAAAAAAAAATTAAAACGATATCGAGTAACTATATATAATATTAAATTACTATTAAATGAAGAAATTATATGTAACTGCTATGTTTATATTATACTAGCGGACTCAGGCGGCGTCACTCGCTTGAACTATACAAATATTTATTAAATATATTTATGAAATTATTTTTAATTTAGGAATGAATTCCAATGAACCATGAAACACGACTCGTGCAACCATGAAACAGCGTCGTTTCTACGCACAGCGGTTACGGCTGTGCGTGCCTCTATACATTAGTCAGTGGGAACTTCTCCTTTTATATATGTATATAGATACCTAGTTCAAAATACAAGCGATCCATGTGTTATACTTCTAAATCCATTCAGCAGTTTTAGCTCGATCCTCACAAAGTCCTACATGAGTACGCACCTTGATGCGCGGCGGCGTGGGCGGCGGCAGGTGCGCGAGGCGCACGGCGGTGCCGCTCGCCAGCGCCATTACGGAGCGCTCTCCTATAGCTATTTGCGTTTGTAGTGCAAAAATCGCGTTCGCACCCTGCAACAACATCATTGTTTGTTTATGTAGCTTCACGCTGTATCCTGTATAAAGCAAGATAGTCACAGGGAAACATGGAAAGGAATAAAATATTAGATGCAAATCACTTTACAGGTAAATTTTTTTGCGCCTGAACTACCCGTAACATCACGCATATGAACATATACGAGGTGCCGCGTTACATCACGAAGCAGCGGGCGAAGGGCATTCCTTCGCCCGCTGCTTCGCATTTTTAAAAGGCGGTAAAACTTTTCAACGCTTTAACAAAAACTATTATTATATGCAATAATATCCGCATTAAATGCAGTAGTTACTGTTATAGTCTAATTTTTATGTGTTGGTGAGATTTCTTATATTACAATATATCATTTTTATAATAATTACCTGCATACGTAGTTTAGCTAGCAAAAGTTTATGTAATTCATATTCTAAGAAAGGTAATTGATCTGATAAGTCCCTCGCTCCAGCTTCAGAACCGACCGCCCGGCGACCACGAGCCGCTGTAAATGGTAATTAATATATACAAAATATTATATATTATTAAAGAGAAAAATAAAACACAAATAAGTGCAAGTCACTCGCTTATAGAGGGTTACTTAACAATTGAAAAACTTAAGTTTGCGTTCGTAAATACTCATTTTGTATGAAATAAACTACAATTATAACTATGTAACGATTTTCTTCAATGCCTACATCTTCAACTTTTTTCTATATTTGTACTGTAAGATCCCACTTCGTGCCTATTTTTATAATTGTAGGGATGTGCTCTATAGGTTTTGATTACGATCTCAAGATAAATGGTCTCGACTGGCCGACAACTAAGTGATCCTATGGTTGTTCTTTTTAAGATACGAAACTCATTTTTTTATTCATTTTTCAACCAAATAAATCTTCCCATAGAGTCGTCTACTTTCCATATAATTCAGAACTTAAAATTCAGAAAAAAAAAACAAAATGGCCACCAACCCACAGCTGTCAAAGTGACAGCTTTGGCGTAGGACGCGAGCCTGTTGGGTTTCGCGCACGTCGCCAGTAGCACTGACGGTACTCGAGCACGTCTGGAAACGAAAAAAAAAACTTTTTTAAGTTCTTAGAGGCACAAAAGGGAATAAGAATAATTATTATTAATATTACCTGCATCCACCACAAGTAGCGAGTTCAGCGCGGTAAGGCCCCGCTCCAGGCGTGTAGGGTACGTGTGCAATGGAACAAGGTTCGATTTCAGCCTCATCCAATGTGTTTTTGGAGCCTGTTGTTACTGAAAACGATAAAATAATTATATGTATTTATTTTTAGCATTTGGTTATTTTTAATATTTCTAGAAATACAAAGTATTGAGTGGCGGAACTCAATACTGTACTTTGTCCACCATAGATACGAAACGAAAATTATTTAAATACAACTCACTCCCCCGAGTGAAAATTGAATCCACAACCATCGCATTTACAAAACAACACAAGAAAATACAAAAATAAATAAAACTCACTTATAGTAGGTTCGTCCGATGTAAAATCACAATCTAAGTTAATCACCGCGGCCGTTCCAGAAGCAGACAAAACGCACACGTCTTCACTGAAAAAATATTAATATAATTAGTGTTTATTCTATTATTATCTACTATGAAAATTTAGTGACTAATTCAATTAAAAATAACTGTCGAAAAAAGTCAACCAAAAATTGTTCCCGAATTAAATCTTTATCTTTTGTATGTGTGTATGTCATGATACTCTTCTCAAACGGCTCACCATGTACTAGCTTAACAGATCTGGCGCATACTGGGTCGCCTTGAATGGAAGGGACTAGAAGGGGAATGAATGGAACCATCTCCTCCCCTCCCCCTTGCGTCTTTATTTGTTTCCTTAGTTTCCTTGTTTTATCTAATTCTGCCTCCCAAGGACACCAGCTCTCAGATATGAATTAATTTGGTATTTTTTCAATGAAGTACAGCCTCACACTCTAGTTTGTGAGCTTCCTTTTTAAAAATCCATACTTATCGCAAGACTGTTTTTAATTGTTGTCGCAAGTGTCAATGGAATACATCTGTCCATTGTTAACTTTATCTTTTTAAATAGCTTCCCACTGTGTCCCGCACTCCCCCTGCCTCGTCACCTCCCCCTCACCACACTCACCGCACGGACGCGCGCTCCGCGTAGGCTAGCACGGCGGTACAGCGAAGGGCGCGCGCGTGCGCCCGCAGCTCGGTGCGCAGCTCGGCCCACCAAGCCGCGCGCGCTGCGCTCTCTCCTCCACCATCGACCAGCTTCACGGACCTGGCGCACACTGTGCCACCTGGAATTCACTATTATTTGAGGAAAAAATGTGTAAAACATTTTAACTAATTTTATGCATTTTTTACAGTTGAAATTTTACCTGTGATTGGCAATCACAGGTAAAATTTCATCTTTAAACCATATTGTGTTGGCAAGGCTGTCGTGACAATATCAGTCGTGATAATATCAGACTGTGAACTCGATGGTTGTAGTTTCGGTTTCCACACCGCCAGAATAAATTAGATTAATTTCTTCGATTTTGTAACAAAACAAAACGCGGCGTTAAGATCTCAACACGCAATATTCGAAGATTTCTCTATGGCTACCCTAACAGTGTCTACGTGATACTGCGTGAAGAAAAAAAATATGTCAATTAAAATAAAAACTTACCAATATGAACAATAAAACCTGCTGGATACTCAGTCATGGTCAAAAATGGGTATTCCAACATTTCTAAGTTATTACTATTCATGGAAGGCCGCAATATGGCGCCACCCCCATTACCAGTGTTGCCAGCTGACGCGTTTAGAGAACTACCTACAATTTATAAAATCACATATATTCTCAATTTTTACACATTTAAAATATATATTTTTTTATAATTACTAATAATTTTACTTAAATATTAACAATAATAGTACTTTCATTAAAAAAAAGCAGTCACCAAGGTTTTTTATCAGTTTTTATTTACTTAGGACATTTGTCTATTTTGACTTTGACTATTCAGAACGATTCAAGATTCGATAGATAGATTGATTTCTCGATATATGGCGTTTCGAGCGTGCCAGTTGAGCACAATGTCACGTTGATTCAAGATTCAAAATTACATATGTTCAATATGTCATTTTGAAGCCCTTAAAGAGCGTATCCGACATATCAGTAAAAACATAATTTGGATTTTTATATTATTTTAATTATGCAATATATGCAAAACAGGATTCATATTGTTAAATCAAATATTTATAATTTAGGCCTAAATTATTATTAATTTCGAGATGAAAAATTTACAAGAATCAAACACACTAACCTTTAGGCGTAACACTGAGATCTGAATCCGACGACCTCCTATGTATACCCATAGGCGTAGACGACGAGTTCAAGGAAGCATTCTGTACATTAACGGTAGCCACAGGTTCCTTTCCCCCGTATGACTCGTGCCTCGCGTGTTTCGGAGACCCTCTATCCTTGTCGCACTTATTCTCGCACCTATCCCTGTCCCTGTCAAAATTGCACGCTGCATGCGAGTTAAAACACACACTAACACTGTTAGTCGAACTATTCACGTCTAAGCTGTCGGTCCTATCGAAGCTGGTTTCGGGCAAAGATGGTATCGTCTCTAAGTGCATTGGGTGAAAGTGTTGCAACATCGGTGCGTTTGTTAATTTGCATGGAATGACGATATTAGATTCTACTTCGGACATTTTGCGTGATTCGCAACCAGATGAGTGAATGCTATCTTGTCTGACCAATTTACGATTGAGCCTTTCGCTATCTTTAGTCGTGTTGTTGGAGCTTTCGGCGAGCTTTAGCTGCTTTATCTGAGCTTCTTCTACTTTTTCTAATTTTTCATTGACATCGTCGAAAAACTTTTGGTCACTATTCTTAACTGGGTCGGGACTAGTTGGTATTAATAAAGTATCAACTTTGTCTATTAAAATTGTCTCCATTGCAGTATGTATCAGACCTGTCGGTTTGAGACGTGATTTATCTTTCCTAAAAGACTTTTGTCCGCGTAAGTGACTGTCGTCCTTTACGCTGGATAGACCACTGAAGGAAGCTCTGGATACAGGTTCAGAACCAATATACATAGACACGTTTGAAGTTACAATTTCATCACTTTTGTGGAGACGATTAAACGAGTTATGCCCTTCCTTGTCTAAGCTCATCAAATCTGTATACGATAGAAAGGGAGAACCTAGCACCGTGTCGCTGGGAGCTTTGGATGTAACATCAGACGCGGATCCTGGTTGACTAAAAGCGGTTTTGGGATCTACGTGTTTTTTCTTTGGTAACAGCGAATAATGGGATAAGCTCTTGATCATGCTACTTTTGGAAATTTTCGAAATTTGTCGCTTGATCCGCTTTGAGGAGCGATACATAAAGCCTTTCTTTTCTACGGGCGATGAAGGTGCGCTAATACTCTTTGAAGCTTTCTTATGAGTAAAGGGGTTGTGAATTTTAATAAAATGAGAATTTGGTTTTGTTACACACATTTCTTTTGGCGGCGATGATTGAAAGTCGATGGTATTATTTTCAGGATCCTCGAGAGATTCATTTTGAGCTTTAGAAATGTCCACGATATCGCTTTCACTATCTGTTTCAACTGGATTTTCTGCAGTTCTCTCTATAGCTTCATTGTTCAAAGGTTCATTAGACTTCTCCCTATTTGCCAATTCAAGAACTGTTAATTTTCTTTTCATTTGTGCAATAAAATTTGGATCTGCTCCTTGATTTAAAACGGATTTAACAACAGAACTAGTTGTTTCTAAACTTGGTTCGAGATCACTTTTCATATCGGAGCTCTCATCATCTTCATCAGAAGACGTATATATTTCTGAACTGTCAGCAGAAAGTGCTGATGAAATCGAACCATAATATCCAAAATCGCCTGGTAATTTAAGAAGATTTTCAGTCCTTATTGTCATAGGAGTAGGCGGACAAGACTCAGATATTTTTCTTTCCGGCTGTACACTTTCAAGATTACTTAAGTTTTCTAGCGAACCACAATGTATTTCGGGCACGTTGCTGATTGTATTATCTTTATTAATTGTTTCCGTCGTTTTGTCATTGTCAGGCGTACTTAAAACCGGTTCAGATTCGCTAGTTCTTCTCAAGGTAGAACTAGGGGAGCTCTCTGAATCTTGAGTCTCAGAAATACGAGCCAAACTTCTATCGGCGTGCATAACCGATCGTGCAAGTATTGACGCCATTCCTATACCTTCTTCTTCTTTATTGTCAACCTTCAGAAGCTTTGCAACTTTCAACTTTTTAATTCTTTTAATCTCATTTTTTATATCATTTATAGACAAACGTGATGTATCTGATGATGTTGATTTAATTGAAATCTGATCATCCTGCACATCAGATTTTCGTGGCCGTCTATGAAACTTTTTAGCAAACAAATTATCTTTTATTTGCTTAATTTTCTTTAATGGTCCGATAGAATCCGTCGGTTCCTCCCGATTCAAGAGTCTATTAATATCGATTTGATCTTCGGACAAATGTCTTAAGCTCTTTTGAGCTACATATTCATCTTGATATATAGACAAGTCACCAGCGTAACTCTTTTGAATCGGTTGCTTTGTTACAATTGATTCAACGCTTTTATCATCCTCATCAAAATTATCCGGTTCATCTAAAAGCGCTGTTGTTTTCGGATTCAATATATTAACAATTCTAAGTAATTCGTCTTGATGTGTTTGGTAATATTGATTTAAATCAGTCACGCTGTCCTCATTGGTTGCCAAAATGTCCAAATATTTTTTTAATTGTCTAATGCAAGTAGCGACAACACACAAACCATGCAAACATATGTCCATGAGTATACTTAGTTATAAATCAAATCTTAGTAATATTATGTAACAACATCGAGTACATCAAAAGCGTGTACATTTTATATAATAAAATATCTAAAATCATCTTTATAAGCCTTTCAGAATAAAATTGTATATAAAGAAAATATTTCATCATTCGGCATCGAATTCATTTAAAAGTAGGGTGTAGGTAAGGGAATGAGTTATTTTCATTTCCTCAATAGTAACAATACAATACCGCGGCGTAGAGTTCCGCCAATCAACACGCAATACCTCAAAACTAGGTTGATGTGTGGGGGATACAGGATGTTAGCACTAGGTTCCCTCTGCCTACCATGATGTATGCGGGATACAGCGTGAAGCTCAAATTAAATATTATCTGAAAATAATACTCACTGTTGCGAACAAGTAATATTAATTGGAAGACTTGGAGTTGGCAGTGGAGTTATACTGACAGCTGTGCCTGTACCAAATATAAGAAATATGTATACAATTATACATGAAAAGGTTAAATACAAATATAATATGTTCAACAAACTATAAGTATATAATATTATGAATAAGTTATGATATATTTAGACATCTAATCTAGCTGTAAAATAGTCAAAGCGGGCTGGCTTGCTCCCCGAGTAAATTATTAATTTAATAATAGGTAAGTATTTTCATTTTTCGACGAAGTTCGACAATAGAATATAATTCTAATAGAATTGTGAGTTTTACAACATTAAAGAAAATAAACTTATACATATATTTAAAGGGACCACTGTAAATTGAGCACGATATTAAGAAGTGTTGTTTTCATTGTCATTAAATAATTTCACGAATAAGTATAATTTGTTTTCTTTTTTTTTCACAATTGAAGAGAAAGTGATGAGTTGATGTGAAAGAAAGAGTCTATCCTGAATAAGTTAATTTTCAATATTTGCCACTCTCCGCCGAAATATAATGTAGTAACGGCCCACCTTCAGGATTGCCCGTTTACACTTATTGTTACAGCCAAATTAAACAAAATCTTTACTAATAACTTATATCACCGTAAAGTTCCATCTAAAGTCGTTCAGCAATTTGTACGTGGAAGTGGAACAAACATCCGTTCAACTCCTCAAATAGTGACATGAGATTTACTCACCAATCGCTCTGGCCACGACCCCGGCTTCACCTTCTAGATCGAAGTCCTGTTGATATCCAACTACTGCGTTTGCTCCTAATTCGGCAGCTTTTAGTCCTACTAAGCGTTGGACCTAAAATTATTATTATTTTACAATTTTATGAGGCCATCTGACATTAAACACGATGGTTGTAGGTTTGGTGATGATGAGGAGGAATGAATTAATTTTATTACCTCGTAATAAATACCTGGTAACAAGACAAAAGGTATTGTAAGCTTCCGTTTATTAACACGTAATGTCTTTTAAACTGGGCTGTATATAAAAAATTAAGCGTTTTATCATTCAATTCCCTCTGCTTACCCTTCTAGATGTGAGATACAGTGAAAAACTGAAAAAAAAAATAACTAAATTACCTGATTACTAAGCTTGATGAAAGCCACCTGTCTTGCCTCGTTAGAAGCCCTAGGTGTCCTAATTTTATCTATCCACTGATATTCTGGATCGTCATTCACTATTAGCTCTTCGACAAATCCGTGAATTGCTGTTGCTCTATAGCCAGGTGGTATCATTGGACCTGATGTGTATGATAAAAGAAACAGTTTCACGCTCTTTCCCGCACATAGGCCCAGTTGTACAGATATTATGTGTTTAATGGTGGAAATAATAGCCAAGCTTTTTCTTTTTTTTGTCCTTTTCCCAGAGCAAGGAATAAAAATAATTCATATCCCATTCAAAATTATCATGAAATATTTAATATTTTCATTTTCTCACTCTGGTAACGAGGCATAGCGCGGCGTTAGGTTCCACCTCAACACGCGACGTCTCGAATATTGGTCCGTCGGAAGCGGAGTCTTAATACTACATTCTGTACCTATTCTGCTATATACAAGATGCAGCGTGAAGAAGAAAATAAAAGTAGCCTCATTTAACAGATTATATTCAATAATAAAAGGAAGAAAGCTACGCCAAACAGTCAACAGGCACAAAAGTCACTAAGAATATCTATTAATTATATTATACCGAAAATATAAGTCCCTGAACACCTAGAAGTTGAAGGTAATTATTGTGTGACCCAAATATTTGTTTATAAATAAACATATATTTCAATATATGTTTTGACGATATGTCGTCATTGTTATGCCTCTATTCTTGTACATGATGATATTTAGTAAGCTGACATTGTTTTTTTTAGTTCATTGTATGCTATATGCGGGATAGAAATCCCGCATATATCAATATTTGTTGAAGCAGGATTCAAACCCACAATCAAAACGGTCCGTCCCAATTAAATTGACTTGCCACTGTAACTCGCATATATATATTTCTGCGCCGACACATGGAACATAGTGTTAAGACATTTCGTTCCTCATGTTCCGCTCACACTTTAAAATATTGCATACTGAATAACGGAACTCAACGCCGCACTTTGTCATATTGCCAGAATGCGGAAATGAAAATAATTTGTTCTACCGTTCTAGTGGGAATCGTATCCACAGCCATGGTAGTAACAGTCAGAAGCTAACCGACTAAGACATTGATAAATGGAAAAAAAAAGTTTCAATAATCATAAAACATTTTAAATATTAACTGTACATTATATTAAAAAAATATATATACTCACAATGAAAGAACTGGACACCAACACTGGAGGTCTTGTATTTGTTGAAATCGGAAAATAGCTCCACTTTTACTATGACGTTCAACTCTCCGCGTATACCGTGCATTGTGTCGAACACTGGTATCCAGCCGGACATAACTGCGCCTGCGGAATATATTGTTACTTAAATTTCTATTATTCCGCTGTATTCTACATAAAGCATGGGAGGCAGAGTGAACCTGGGAACTTAGCGTTACGACACTACGTCCCTATTAAACCACACATTTTGCCTCATGTGAGGAAATGAAAATATTAAATATTTCATTTCTATAAGCGGGAGTCGAATCCACGCACGGACGCTTGCGCTTTACCTTTTCCAGGCTCAATTTAGATTTTTTATTTATTTTCAGCCATTTTCCGCAGTTTATAAGCTCGTTAGTGAGAGGTGATTAATAATTGCCCACTCTCTACTTTCTAACCTTTTAAAGTGGGCGTCGCCATATTTTCTTACCAGACCTTACTTCAAATTCAAATATAATAGCAGTGAATACAATATTATTGAAACAAACTATGCAATATTTGAATTTGTATTTACTTAGATTACAGATAGATTTCTAGCTATAACTATTACAACTAGGACCTTCTTACCTCCAGGCGGTGTAGTACCATTAACATTATTTGCCTCTCTGGCCAGCAGCGGTGCAAGGCTTATAACGACTTTGCCTATAGCATCGTTAGCGGAATACGTGTCGTGATCCATCAGACGTAGCTGAAGAGGTTCATCTTGAAGCTCTGATTCGTCTACCTGGTAGGATACAAGGGAAATTGTGTTAAATTGTGGCATTTCATGTCATTGTCAAATTATTTTATTTTGTCTCATGGTGTATTTGATGCTTATTGGTTGCTCTGCTTGTTGAGGTTTTGGTTGTGGGAAACTAAACACCGCGCTTTATCTCATTACCAGAGTGTGGTGATGAAAATATTAAATAATTAATTTTTCCTCAAATGTTTCTGTCCATTTTGGAGTCATGTAGCTGGCAGAGGAATCTAATGATAAGGATGTCTGTACTTTAGAGACATTTCATGTATGTTATATGACATTATCCTATAGTTATACTAGTTCCGAACTATAAACACGTTGCTCCTATTTGTGCGCTAACTACCCTCAAGATGCCAATATCAAAGTGTAATACGTGTAACAAAAATATTACGAAAAAAGGACTCGGTATAACATGTAGCCGTTGTGAGAAGTGTGTTCATGGTACTACTACTTGCGCTAAACTCTCTGCAAAGCAATTAGCAACTCTTCGTAACGCCCCCGGACTGGAATGGAGCTGTGAAGAATGCTTGTGTAATGCCTCGCATAGATCATCTATCTTAATACAAGGCGATGATTCCGATGATGAAGAAGAAGAGGAACTTGTGTCCAGTAACAAAGATGGATCGAAATTGATTCGCGACATCTCCGCAGAAATGAAAAGAGTAATAAAAAATGAGTTTGAAACACTAAAAAAAGAATTTGAAGTTTCGCTTAATTTTCTAAGTGAACAAATTTCAAGTATCGAGGAGTCTTTTAAAAAACATGAAAACAAAATAAAAATGCTAGAGAATAAAAATATTGAACTTCAAAACAGTAACAAACATCTTGAACTTCGTGTTGCGTCCGCGGAATTCAAACTACATGAAATGGAACAAAAGTCCCTCGGGAGTTCCTTAGAAATATCGGGATTACCAGAATCTGCACTACAAAAATCCCAAGAAGTCATAAAATCCGTTGCTGTAAATTTAAAAATGGACGACGGTGACGTTAAATGCTCACGCGTCGTGCAACCGCATAAAGAACGACCCGGATATCTTATGGTGGAAATGAAGAACCAGCACATCAGGGATCAATGGTTAGCGGCAAATAAGCAGACACGGTCTACACTCGGTGATATTGTGCAAAGTGCGCCGCGTGAACTTACAAACACTCCGATATTTATTCGTGAAGCACTAACGCCCTATAATAAAATGTTATTATATAACAGTAAAAAACAGCTGAGTAATAATTTTGAATTCGTATGGTGCAGGAATGGCAAAATTTATGCAAGGAAAACAAAAATGAGTAAAGTCCATATTATAAGATGTGTACTAGATATTGAAGAAATTTCAAAAATTGAAAAATAATTTTTCCTTGTTTAAATTTTGATTTTTCTCATAATAAATAATAATAACATGGATAGCACAAATAACTCATCAGGAATAATAAAACTAAATAATTGTATAAATTGCAATAGCTTTATTAAAAAAATACCTAGCAGTCATATAAATCTTTTATGTATACATATAAATATTCGATCAATAGTTAAAAATTATTCAAAATTATTACAAATTCTAGACGTAACATTATATCCTATTGATATTATAATTTTGACGGAGGTAGGAGTGTCAGATGAAACTAGTAATTTATTTAACATTCCGGGTTATAAAATGTACACAAAATTACGCAAAAATAAAAAAGGTGGCGGTATAATTACTTATATAAAAGATTATTTAAAGTTCACAGTTTATAACTATAATACATATTTGTTCGAGTCACTAGTAGGCACGATTAAAACTCCTTGTAACCAAGCTGTCACAATATGTGCTATTTATAGACCTCCCTCATATAATAAGCAACTTTTTGTATCTGAACTTTCACTACTATTAAAAAATGTACCTACGTCATTAAATATTGTAATAGCAGGGGATATGAATCTTGACTTAAAAATATCATCAAGTATAAGAGATAATTATCTTGATCTGATGGCGGAGAACGGACTGTTTTGTGGCATTACAGAATATACGCGTATTGAAAAGAGATTAGAAACAATTACGAAATCGTGTATAGATCACATATTTGTAAGGTCGCGCGGGATCAGTCCGTTCACCGCTGCAGTCGACACTGTACTAGCGGACCATAGGCTTACCGTCGTTGCACTATGCAACGTCTATGAATCACCGATCAATAATTGTCAATTTAACAAACAAATAAATGTTTTCGACTCTGTAATATTAAGAAAGGAACTATGTAATGCAAACTGGGAGCGCGTTGATGATTTAGGCACACCATTGGAAATATATACATATATTAAAGATTTATTTCAATCCGCATACTCGAAAGCTAGAAAAACTATTTGTAAAACTAAAAATAACTTACGCGTTGCACCCTGGATTAATAAAAACATTATTAATCTGTCTAAAAAAAGAGATAAGTTATTTAACAGGTGGAGACGTAATCCGTATAATGCTTACCTAAGACTACAATATAATAAGACGAGAAATAAAGTTCATAAAGTTATTGAATACTATAGAAATTTATATTATAAAAACAAAATAAATATGAATTATGGGAATACTAAAAAACTGTGGAATATACTAAATAAAATCTCGGGCAGAATATGCAAGTCAATTGACGAAGTAGTGTTGTCGGCATTTAATTGTACTAATTTGTCACCGAAAAAGATTGCACAAATCTTCGCAGTAGGTTTTTCAGATGCCGTTAAAAAAATTATCCCAAATTGTAAATTAAAATTACTAGATAGTACAATATATAATAATCATTCATCCATTTGTAGCATAAAATTTAAAAAAGCATCTGAAAATGACGTGTTAAAATTAATTAAAAATTTAAATGCTAATAAAGCCCCAGGGATCGATAGTATAAGAGGTTTTGAAGTTAAAGCATTGATGAAAAAAATCTGTAAACCTTTAGCCAAACTTATTAATACTAGCATTGAAATGGGCACCTACCCGGATGAATTAAAAGCTGGTTGTGTGAGACCTGTCTATAAAAAAGGAAAACAAGATGATGTCAGCAATTATAGACCGATCACGGTAACTTCTGTGTTAAATAAAATTAATGAAAAATTTATAAGTAATCAAATTTATTCTTTTTACGGAAAAAATGATATACTGAACAATACGCAGTACGGTTTTCGACCAGGTAAAAATACGACAATGTTATTGTCAACATTTACGGACCAAGTAAATACGTGGTTGGATCAGAAACTACATGTTTTGGCCCTGTTTATTGACTTTTCCCGTGCTTTTGACACATTAGATCACAAAATACTTGCACAAAGATTAGAAAACACCGGAATACGGGGTCCATTGTTTAAATGGTGTGAAAATTACCTTAGAGATAGGAATTATTGCGTAAAAATAGGCGACAGTTTTAGCACTAGCATAAAAGTTTCGGAGGGCACGGCTCAAGGCTCTGTATTGGGGCCTTTACACTTTATAGCTTATATAAATAATATGAGTAAAATTTTTAACAATTGTATAACTTATCTATATGCTGACGATACTTGTATGCTTGTAGCTGCTAAAGACGTGAATGAAGGAATAACGTTATTACAGGAAGATTTCGATATGTTAAACAAATGGTGTCATGATAGTCATTTAGTATTAAATCCGCAAAAAACTAAATTGATACATATTCATTCTCCAAACCTCAAAGCAGGTAGCGATATGAATTGTAGTCTTATAGCTCACACTCACTGCTGCTTGCACAACCCCAGTAGCCACTGTGACTGTCCTTCAATTGAAGTAGCACTATCCCATAAATATTTAGGATTAACTATTGATCACAACTTCAACTGGCATAAGCATATTAATTATGTATGTGATAAGCTAAGATCATTTTTGGCAAATATTTTTATTGTCAAGAATAGATTAACGTATAAAACTAAGATGATGCTTTATAACGCATTAGCTGATTCAATTATGTCATATGGACTTAGTAGTTACGGCAGAACGGACAAAACATACCTGAGTTACATATACCGGCTACAGGTTAGAATATTGAAGAACATCGTCCCTTTAAAAATTAAATTGCAAGCGGCAACTGATCAAAACCTTCTCTTTAAATACTGCCAAGTTATTCCCCTTTATGATAAAATTAATTTTACAATATTAAAAGAAAATTATTTCGACTTGCAGTTTCAAAATAAAATTTCTCATAAAATTGCAACACGCAATATCACACAAAACAGATTAATTTCACTATCAGCTAGTAACAAATACGGACAGCGCACCCGGGCATACATGGTTCCTAACTTAATAAATAATTTAGACCCTAAAATAAGAAGTAAAATTACTGAGAGGAGCTTAAATCAATTATTAAAAAAATATTATTTAAATCTATAATTTAGACGAGTTATGGTACTCGAGACAAACCTTCGTGGTTTTTTGTAGTGCCTTCATCAATGTAAATATATAGTTGTATGGATATTTGATAGAAATAAATAAAAAAAAAAAAAAAAAAAAAAAT